>JBCAQO010000063.1:0-42917 GCA_039111635.1 Heterobasidion occidentale | reverse complement strand
ATTGCCAGCGTAGCTGGTATATTTTCACTCTTTCCCTTAATCTTCACACCTGCAGGTAGGCTCTTGTTCGCCTTACAAAATCACGCCCTCACTTTAGCCATCGTTTAGAGCAAGCTGTAGAGATCGTGTATTCTGTTCTGTGGGCGATCGCGACCTTCGTTCCTCTGCACAGGCGCATCTACGAGTGAGTGAGACCTGCACGATTTTAGCGTCATTTCATTGACAGTACATCAGATTTCCTCGATCAATGACGGCAGTGATCGTCAATACTCTCGAGGTGATATATCTGGCGGGCTTCCCGGTCTTGCAACTGTTCGTTCTACTGTTCCCTTTTGCGACACGAAAACTGTCAGGATCGCACGAGGGCGTGGATGGGGGGAAGACACTAGAGTTCCTACCATTGATGGTGACAAGTATCTATTGCGCTATGGGTCTCGTCTGGGCATATATCGGCTTTCTGCACTGTATCTTACCCAAAAATGATCTACTTGAAAGCCGCCACATGGAAATGGAAAGTTTGTTTCGAATCATGCAGCAACATAATAACAAGAGACATACAGGCTGCCGCAAAGTTATTTTTGGCTATATGGACGACTGTCGGGTGTGTGAGATTGTCACAAGGTGCAAGTAAGCATGTTCGCCTACCGTCCTCGTCTTCTAGTATGTGGTCCAAGCCAACTTTTTGTCCTCTTGAATGCTTTGCGCTGGACCAGACAATAGCACTATGGAAATTCAGCGTCGTCATGCCCAGATCATTGCGATCGGGATACGACTCACTATTTCATTTGCTTTGCGATTTCCTTGTGGATGGAACTGCAGAAGTCCTCCACCGAGCTTTTACCTTTTCTCAGGACCACTGGTGTGTTGTAGTCCGGAGCCAGACCTCGAGGCTTAGTGTAGACGCGCACGAGATCGAGGGCTTCCCACATTCTTTCAATGAGCTCGTCGACGTTCAGCCACTCAGAAGACGATATCGGGACACTGTTCGGAATTTTGTAGAGGAGGTCGAGTTCTTCTATTGAGATAGCGTCGATCTGTGCAGTATGAAGTAAATCGCAGAAAACTTCAATTGAGAATCGGCCAAACCTTGTTCAGAACCTAAGACAAGTGCATCAGTGAAGAGGCGTTACACACGTAGAAACACACTCACATAGAGGGCTGGAATATAGACTCTGACGTTCCTGTATTAATCCACGTCCACTGCAGTGGAATCGGTCTTACCTGTTACCCTCGATTACGTCTACTAGGTCGTCCGCGGTCGCGTTCGGCTGTCGGATGGCGATGTCTGCATTATTGATTTTGTATTCGCTGAGTATGGCCTTGATCTCATCATGGTCGATACTCGTCAATGGGACAGTGTTCGTGATGGCGATGCCTCCTTTTTCCTTTCGTCGGACGAGAATAGCTGGAGGTTTTTTGTTGAGACGGATCCCAAACCCTTCAAGTTCACCTTCTATGATTTTCTTATCTCCCAATGGTTTGAGAACGTCCAGGACGATGAAAATGAGATTGCATGTGCGGGCAACTAGAGGAAAGTAAATGTGAGTCGCTCCAACACAGACGGCCATTCTGAAACGTCCATACCAGCAATGACTATGAAATAGATTAAATTTATCATCGAAAAAAAGATGAGCAGGATAGATATACCTTGTCGACCTCTCCCTCGACCATCATTCGCACCCTCGATGATACCAGCTGTGATGCGCACGTCAGTACAGTATTGACAGACGGCGTAGTAACTTGGAATGGACTTGCGAAGATCAAGGATTTGTATGGGTGCACCATGCACTTTGACCGTCCCAGGTACGGTCGTAAGGGTTGTGAAGTCTATTGCCGACACATCCGAGTGGGTACCAGTGAGCTTTGACATCAAGGTTGACTAGCGCGCGGTCAAATGGGCGCATATTGAAGAGGGGTCTGAGATTCTTACTTTTCCTACAGATGGGAATCCCACAAATCCCACTGATGCTATTCCGGTTCTTGCGACATCAAATCCGACGCCCTCCTCCACCACACACCTCCTTGTGGTGTAATAAGTTCCCGACGAAGTTTCGCAAGCTTGGCTTTGAGTTGGCCTAGATGGTAACTCGTAGCCTTGTTTTTCTGGGCTATACCGGATGTTGATAGACGCCACGATGCACAATGTGAGACGAGAACATACTTTTGGCCTAGACGATGAAGATGAGCATGAGCACAAAGACAAAAGGCGAGTAGAGAGTCTACCATCTCATCTTCGACTTCCTGACGATGAACAAACGATCAGACTCCTTGTCGGTCAGATTTCTCGGAGCGAAAATTCACCTTGATCTTCTGTACGGTCGTCATTGTTGTAGGTTCGATATAATAACTTGAGGATAGTGGTGGTTGGCTTCGTGAATATCCAGAGTCCGAAAAAGGAAGTGAACCAAGCAACAATAAAGTGTAGTTGTTCGCATCTCAGATTCTCAACGTTCCTTTTCTCCTCGATACTGTCTCCAACGTCGGCCTGCAGCAAAAGAGGCAGAGACCATTTCCCCCTCTCCCTCTCCCTCTCGTTCTCCCCCTTCCGTTGACTATCGACTCTCTCTAGCCCACCGTCGCTCTCTGCTCCCATTTCCTATGCGACTGGCAGGCCAAGTCGCTGGAATCGCTACACCGTCTACAGACGACATATCCCGCTCTTTTGGTGCACAACAATTCGTATAGTCGACCCATCTTGCTGAAGAAAGATGTGTGGAGGCCCCGCATGGAAACGAGAGATCGTCCAGGATCATAAAGTGCGTCTTGTTCACCACTGCTGTGTGTTGTGATGGCCGGTTGACATGGTCAAAGTTCGACTTCGTCGATACCCGCGAGTTCACTGACAATGGATTTGGGATGCGCATGAAGTATGTGTTCAATCTCCTTCTGACACCTAATCTTGTTCCACGTCTCGACTTTGGGATACATTCGTGACCGTTGCCACGGATTGTTTACAGCCAATTGTCTATTACCGGCGGTCTTTGATCGGCCTTGCCGTCAAAGTCATGGATATAGCTATCATGATTTTCTCCAGCTCTGGAAATACATTTCTTTCGCCTTCATAAATCACAACATTCCCTGCTAGGATCTATCTGACGCCATTGCAGATACCTCTGGCTCTACATCATCGTTCTCAAATCATTCCTCGTCTATGTCTCCGATATCTTCACTGCCATCACCATGTTGACAACCTCGTCATGGTCCAACCAAATTTTTAACAACTGCCCGCCACGGAAGACAACGGATGCGTTTTTATCCCATTCAACGTCGGCAAGTGGTTATTTGTTGGTTGCATCATCTTTTCTTTCCTCTTGGTACGTTGTATTCAATCCATCCTGTCTCGAATCGTGCGTCATGCGTGCTCCCTTTCCCAGCTTGCATATGAGGCTCGTAAGGCAAAGAAAATCATCGCTAGTCGTGACATATCATATGCGTTCACCAATGTCATGGCCAATCATTATTATTCGCTCAGTACGTTCCTCTTTTCGTGGTAGTTTCCAGGCAATTTAAATTGTCTGTAGGGTCATATGATCACTTTTGTTTCTTCGATCACATCTCCCAGTCTACCAAGAAGAAGGATGACTTTGCCTTCTTTGTCTTCTTTACTTTCAAAAGTAAGTCTTTCGTCTCACCTTCGCGCCATCATTGCTTATATACTTTGGGGTACAGGTTGGAAGAGATTGCTCCTCGCCGATGGTCCCCGTCAAGCTATCAACGCTCTCACTCTCTATGCCATTTACCTTGCCAAGAGAGATGACGGTGCTGGTACGACGTCGGAAAGTATTTTGCAGGAAACACCTTGATCACGACTGCCCTTACCATTTCCACCCTGTTCACCACCCTTGTATTTGCCGGCTCCTTGTTACTTCTCATCATCGCAGGCATCTGCTATATCCCCCTTCTTTGCTACATACAGGGGAACTTGAAGGTATCCTATTCCATTTTCTGTCACGCACATCCGCTGACACACAATGTGGTCTGTGATATTTAGGAGTATGTCTGTCATAAGGTTGATAAGGTAAATACATTCAACGTTCGTACGGTAATGTATGTCTGACCATCTTGACACCAGCGTATCGCGAGATCATCAAGCGCCGTAACAAGCAACGCCTGGCGAAAGCTGCAGCCCTTGCTAGGAAAGAGGCTGCGGGAGACTACTCTCATTTGAAGAACAAGAAGGGTGAACTAGTCCATAAGCCACTTCCCCAACCGACACTCCCAAACATTTCCCTCGATGACGATGTGGATGACCGTTCTTCCATCCGCACACGTGGGCCGCCTCCTAGCGTCTATACTAACGCGACGGGGACGATCAATTCTACGCCTCCGACTATAAGGGTGCCATCGACTATCCTCCCATGCCTGCCTATAATCAGCCATACTCCAACAGTCAAGATCCCAACGCTTACGCATATTACAACGCGTCTGCTCCTAACGTCCACGAGGACTCGCTATATGAAGATGAATACGGTAGTCAGGCGCATCTTGCAGTAACCGCCGCACCGTATGCATATCAGCACGACTCGGTGCTTGAGAATCCACATAGCGCAGGCCTAGTGCACGATCCGTACGACGTGTATTCTGGCAATGCAGGAGACCATCACACAGGAGATCATTACAGCGCGCAGCAGCAGCCTTACCCATACTCGCAGCACCCAGCGGATTCTACAGGGCTGGCTTACGATGATGCCTCACAAGATTATCCTAGTCCAACATCTGGCGGTCCTCCTCGGACAATCTCGTCGAATTTGTATGCCCAGCAGAACCCTTACGGTCATCGCGTTCCTACCCCAGAGAATGGGAGGTATGGTAACCAGCCTGGTGGGCATGGAGAGGGAGGCGGTTATGCAGTGTAAGAGTTTGGTCTGTTTTGTTCGAGGTTCCCTTGCTATCTCCACCGTCTCGTTGCCACTTTTTGTCTGCGTCAGCTGCGAACGTTTCGATAGGCCTTCACCACCTGGTTGTGATTGACATATTTCCTGCGTTATCGTTTATATTTTCTGCGACTTATTGTATTCGTTACTGAATCGTGAGGTTCTCTGTGTATATCGTTGTGAGTCTGGGAAATTTTGCGATATCGGACTGGAGTATAGAAACCAGTAGTAAACCCCCGGGGTTGCGAATAGGCGTTACAGTAGGCCTGCAGAGGCGTGCAGGCGATCTAAAAGCTGATCAAACGACTCTTCCGAGAGCTTTCGAGCTCCGATTTCCACCCTTCTGCTACTACGAGTCTACTACGGTACTAGGCGTGTATCCGCCCGCTTTCGCACATTGAGCATTGATTGCTCACCGAATTACTCTGTTGGCGACATTGAAATGAAGGCTAAAGCTTGTGGTCAGCACTCTGTCAATGATACAATCTCGGCACTGAATGGCAGTTAATGCTATCTGCAACTGCGTCGCGCCTGCTAGTACCACTTTGTCTGGTTAATTTTTGATCCTTTTGTGGAGCACTCGCCCTCGCATCGCCCTTGATGTATCTCAATGATCTGTTGCAGGTCGGGCAGACTTTGAACCGTTCGAGGTTTTGCGATTTACCATCTCCTGACACCGGAGGAAGAGATGTCACTAGGTCATGTGTCGAACAACGTTGATATAGAGCGGTCGTAGAAGCTAGCAAGGTGAGAGTGGCCTTCAGGGACAGCGCATTCGTCCACGCCGTCAATCGGCTGGTCTAAAACGGGGGTGGCATGTGGGGTCGTGTGGGGCAGTATAACGTTACCGCCGCCACCCCAGAAGGGTGTCGGTACTCCACTTCCCACATCGGTATCTCCTTGGTACTGTCGGAAAGTCAAGCGCTAGCCCCATCGTTCCGGTATCCCGCAAGTCCAGCGGTTATAAGATGCAGAGCATCAGATATGCTCTCCTTTGCGGCATCCTTTTTCGACGCAGTGACCACTCGACTTCGAACATCAAGAATTCACTGTAAACACACTTCCATCGCGATGTCTTCTGAAACCAAAAATCCTGATACCGACCATGCGGGTCGCAAATACGAGGATGGACGTGTCACAACGCCTTCAGACTTTGATCAAGAGGTGGCCTCTCATGCACCACTCCTCCGTGGCCGCAAATTGACCGCTGCTCTTGCATTTGTTGCCGGCACAGGCTTCACTTTATTTGGGTATGTGATTTAGCAGAACTTCGGCCTGGTCTTCGAAGGCTGCTCACGCAATGCACTAGTTACGACCAGGGCGTGATGTCTGCGCTACTGACGGCATCCCAGTGGGAGAAAGTGTTCCCTCAGACTGTTGCTTCTGGAGGGCATTCAAATCATGCTACCCTTCAAAGTTTTGTTGTAGCGATCTATGTATGTGACGAGTGATTCTTCCTACACCGTCATTATCAAACCGCGTTCAAAAGGAAATCGGATGCTTGTTCGGAGCCCTATCAAATCTATGGGTCGGTGACCGTCTGGGTAGACGGAAGACAATCGTCCTCGGCGGCATCATCATGATTATTGGCGCTATCTTGCAAGCAACATCTTTCAGCTATGCTCAGATGGTCGTTGCCCGGATTGTCACCGGCCTTGGCAACGGTCTCAATGTATGTCCTCAACTGTATGAATTCTGCCGGACCGTTTTCATGATAACCACCCTGGTAGACGTCGACCGTGCCTGCCTATCATGCAGAGTGTTCGTCTGCAGTGAAACGTGGAAGTTTCATCATGATTGAAGGGAGTCTGATCACTTTTGGTATCATGCTTTCGTGCGTTCCCCATCTTCTCAGTGTACCTCCACTATTGATCGAGCGCTACCAATTGATAGATATGTAAGTAGTAGTCAACCTCGCCAATCACCGTCTGATTAAAGCTTTCTCCTATAGTGGATAGATTTTGGTCTGTGCGTACCTCGTCCTTTCCGTGAAGTTTGTCATACAATGACTTACAGATGGCGGTAGTTTTTGGGTGAATGGCTCTTCTGCACAGTGGAGGGTGCCGATCGCCCTACAAATCGTCTTCGCTCTCATCATGATTGCAGGAATTATGTTTGTGAGTATCACCATCTCGTATAGTACTGCCCGGACTTACATCGTCATCAAGCTGCCAGAATCTCCACGCTGGCTTGTCAAGCATGGGCGCGATGCGGAAGCCATTGCTGTTATCGCTGCCTTGGACAATAAACCCTTCACCAACCACGAAGTACAACAGCTATACCACGGCATCCGTGATGCACTCCTGATAGAAGGACAATCAGATGTCGGCGGTGAGGCTAATCTTAGTGAACTTTTCACGGGTGGTCTCAGCCAGAATTTTCGACGTGCTTCTCTGGGCGTTATTGTTCAATGCTTCCAGCAAATCACTGGCATCAATTTGATCACATATTACGCTGTTAGCATCTACCTGTGTCTGTCCTCAGGAGGAATACCTATTGATTGTTCGTTGCCTCTAGACATTGTTGTTTGAGCGCCTGGGTCTCGACGACGTCAAATCGCGCATCATTGCAGCCTGCAATGGAACAGAATATTTCTTTGCCAGTCTCATCGCCATCGGATTGATTGAACGAGTTGGTAGGCGAAAGCTCATGCTGTCGACGGCGTTCGGTCAATGCACCACCATGGTCCTCTTGGCTATCTTGGGAAGCATTGACAATTCTGCTTCGCGGATCATTTCTACGGTGCTACTTTTCGTTTTCAACACATTTTTCGCCATCGGCTGGCTGGGATGACCTGGCTTTATGTGAGGTTTCACTTGATTCTCTGGGTTAAACTTGTGTTTTATTTCATCTTTTTCTCATAGCCCGCTGAGATAGTGGGAATCCGAATTCGGGCACCTGCAAATGCACTTTCTACTGCCTCGAACTGGATCTTCAATTTCATGGTAGTGATGGTGACTGGTCCCTCCTTCCAAAACATAAACTGGGGGACATACATCGGTCAGTACCACCCAGATCTACAGAAAACCTTTATGTTGATAGGCCATCCCGCTTCCTAGTTTTTGCGTCATTGAACGCGTTCATCATCCCAGTTATATATTTCTTCTTTCCGGAAACAGCTGGCCGGTCACTTGAAGGTGGATGAATCCCTTAATTCGTTCCTCCCTCGCTAATGAGATCGTGCAGATATGGACGTCATCTTCGCCATTGCTCACCGCGAGAATGTCTCGCCGGTCGCAGTATCCCTTCGCAAATATTTACCCAGTGCAGGCTCTCCAGAGGCAGATGAGATTATGGGTATCAAGCCGAAGCACAACGTACACAAGGACGAGAAACCGAAGAATAATCCCCAACAGCCTGCATAGACGTATGCACTCATGAATGCTACATTGCTCGTGGGTTCATGCAGCGTAGTAATAATGTATCCATTTCAGTCGCCGAATCTATGGTAGCTTTATCAAAATATGACGCATGATATTCAGCATCCATCCCGCCTCACTATCACCCTCGCGCGCCTTCGACGTTCTCGCTCTAGTTCTGCCTGTTCAACTCGCCAAGCAGGTCCTTGAGTTTTTTTATTGACTATGCCTAATGGTCGACGAAGGGGACCACGACGATCCCATGGCCAAATAATAAACGCTAACTTGGAGTCAATCAAAGCCAATGGGACCTAGTAATACCAGATGCAATCAATGAGTTGCTCGAAAGAATGCGATAGATGATATTACAGGTCCAAAATGATTGCTGTCTTCTGTATGAAATGATTCATCACCTTCTACCCAGACATGACCCGGAGGAATCACGACCTCTTTATCGGGGTATGGAGGGAGAGTCTTCACCTGAGCAATATGACTTAGCGACTGAATGCAGTATTTCAAGCGGCAGTAATCACTAACGATGTCACCTGGTAGCGCAATGATTCTTTTCACTAGCAACTGTCCAAGCGCATGAGGTGATCTAATAGGAGCAGGCGGGGATAAATCGGGTGGACTGTTAGGTTGATACACGTACCTAAGAGCCACAACATCCTCTCGTTCATAGCGGTGTAAAGTGCCAACCGACAGTCGGTCAAATATAACCAGATCTCTCCACTGCGATTCATCTGGATTAAGCGTAGGCTGCCTGACAACGGCGGTGAGTAAATGGACTAAGGACATTTTCCAGCGAATTGTCATTGACGAACCTGCATGCTGCGACCTGTGACAAGCTTCACGGTGTATCCATATTTTGTGAAGACGATGCCAGTCGGAAGCCAAAAGAGAATGGTTTGTGACCATTTCAGGGCGGGATTGCTTGTTGAATGATTACTCCACAATTGCCGCACCCTTTGGAAACATATTCGAAATAAACGCATAGATGGGGTGAAATGCAAAGGTCAGTTTGCGCTAGTTGGACGGAACAGGTACAGGACATAGGTCCTGTCTAAAGTCACGATTTGACCTTTCGATAGACTTTCTCACCTTACAACGTCTGAACTCTGATCCGGCCTCTCAAACTGACCTTGATATATCCGCAATTTTCGTACTGAAACAGCGGAGTCTCTGCTATTGTCAGGTACTTGGCATGGGTGTCTTCCTTGATCACCTCTATTTTTCCACAGGACAGAATGTTTGATTCTAAATTGTAAAAGTGATGCAAAATACATAATGGCGCACTCCGATGCCAATAGTGAGGTAGTGTACATATCATAGCTAAGTAACAGATCTAGAAGAACAATGGCAAGATGTTGTGCTACGCAGACATAGGAGCAGAGATAGCGAATCAAATGTGACAGTCGGATGCAGTGAACAATATCGGCATTAGAAATCCTCATCCACGGTGCTAAAAAGACGTGTTAGCGCATCGCACGACTAGGCTATTAAGAACTACTCACAAAGACTTGTCGTTTGAGGGCGCAGAGGTAGAGGTCGCCGTGACGCCGGCTTTTGAGTAATCCGATACCCGCTTCTCAAAGAAGTTGGTCTTCCCCTGCAAAGAGATCATGTCCATAAAGTCGAAGGGGTTTGTCGCGTTGTAGTGCTTTTCGCCACCGAGCGCAATGAGCAGACGGTCTGCAACAAACTCGATGTACTGGCACATGAGCTTAGCGTTCATGCCAATTAGCCCCACAGGAAGGGCATCTACAACAATGAATTAGCATCAAATGCCACAGCAGTGATCAACATGTGCTCACCTGTCAAAAACTCCTGCTCGATAACAACGGCCTCGGCGACAATGTGGAGGACAGTGTCAGGATGCGGACGCCTCTTGAGATGGCTGAACAACAAGCATGCGAAGTCGGTATGCATTCCCTCGTCACGACTGATGAGTTCATTGGAGAAGGTGAGGCCAGGCATGAGGCCACGCTTCTTCAACCAGAAAATTGAGGCGAAAGAACCGGAGAAGAAAATGCCCTCCACAGCAGCGAAGGCGACTAATCGCTCAGCAAATGTAGAGCGACGGTCGGAGATCCAGCGCAGTGCCCAGTCCGCCTTCCTCTTGACACAGGGAATGGTCTCAACAGCATCAAAAAGGTACTCGCGTTGCTTAGGGTCCTTGATGTAAGTATCGATAAGAAGAGAGTAGGTCTCGCTGTGGATATTTTCCATCATAATTTGGAACCCGTAGAAGCAACGCGCCTCGGCCGCCTGAACCTCGTTCGAGAAGCGCTCAACAAGGTTCTCGTTGACGATGCCATCGGAGGCGGCAAAGAACGCGAGGACATGCGAGACGAAGTGACGCTCATTGTCGTTGAGGCGGTTATTCCAGTCGTGGAGATCCTTTGACAGATCCATCTCCTCGGCAGTCCAGAAAGATGCTTCAGCTTTCTTGTACATTTGCCAGATCTGAGACGCGTCAAACCCGTCAAGGCTCAGTCGGCTTCAACCGTAAAATACATAGTGCACTGACCTCATGATACTGAATGGGGAAAAGGACGAAACGACGTTTCGATTCGATGAGAAGGGGCTCCATGTCTAGTTCCGATGTTGAACATTAAACTAGAGTGTATAGCAGCAAGATTTAGAACTCACTTTCTGGAAGGTCCACCTCACCAATAAACCGCTTTCGGAACTCCTCAACGTCCTCTGTCTCGGCCGAATCTTCAACGGAATCCGGCGAGTGTGACCGACGGGCATCATCAAGAACGGGCTTCTGTGCGAACGAAGACTTGACTGGTGACTCCAGAGAGAATGCTTGCAGGGCAGCAGCCGCCTAGCAGTAAGGTTAGCGAAATTGAACAGCCACTGAACAGTTGTTAACACACCTTCTTACTAGGAGAAGGCTGAGGAGAGGGGATGCAGGTAGGGGTTGTGGGACGAATGAGAGAAGCCATCGAGATAGACGATGCCGATGAAGTAAGGGAGAGTTGATGAAGATGGAGGACGAGCGATAGTGGAAAAACAAGAGAGAAGGTTGGGCTAGGCGCCTTTTAAAGGATGTTGAAGCCTTTACGCGTGTTTGCAAATTAAACAAAATCGAGCCACGCGTTGTTGTGCCCTGTTGACGCGTCCATCACTAGTGTTCCCTAATTTGTCGATGTGGCAACAATGAGTAAATTTAGCAAGGGCACATTGCACAAGCCTCTGGAGTCACAACGAGCCACATAGAACGAGTTACAACGAGCCACATAGAACGCGCCACAAGAAACCACCCAATATCCCTCGAGAAGGTTCACAAGATGATTGACAATGATCGACTTGATGTGACATCGCTTGCTAAAGTACACATTCCATTCATTTGTAATCTTCACTATTTGTCGCTAACATCCTATACTTACACGTAGGACGTGGACGATTTGTCTTTGAGGAACAAAAACTCGGCTTTGGAACCGAAACTGGACATCATTCATACCTCATCTTCTCAGCCAATCGAATACCGTTCTCAAGACGAATTCGGTCTGCAGGAAGGTTTGTCAAGCAGGGTAATTCCCTATTTCATACTGACCCCTTTCCTGCTCGGCGCAGATGATCCATTGCTCGTACCTTCGGGAAGACGCTTTGTCTTATTCCCAACAATATAACGAAGTTTGTAATATATATATCTGCATTTACTTATTCGTAACACTGTTCTTCTTAGATTTGGCAGATGTACAAGAAAGCCCAGGCTTCGTTTTGGACGTCCGAAGAGATCGATATGTCCAAAGATATCTTCGACTGGAACGATAACCTGAATGATAACGAACGCCATTTCATATCATATGTCCTGGCATTTTTTGCCGCTTCCGACGGAATCGTCAACGAAAATCTGGTGGAGCGATTTTCGAGCGAAGTACAAGCCGCTGAAGTCCGCTGTTTTTATGGATTTCAGATCATGATGGAAAACATTCACTCGGAAACATACTCTCTCCTCATCGATACCTACATCTCTGACTCTCAGCGGCGTGACTTCCTCTTCAATTCGATCGAGACTATACCATGCGTCAAGCAGAAGACCGAGTGGGCCCTCAGGTGGATCTCTGATCAACGGTCGACGTTTGCCACGAGGTTGGTGGCGTTCGCGGCGGTAGAAGGGATCTTCTTCTCCGGATCTTTTGCTTCGATCTTTTGGCTGAAGAAACGAGGTCTCATGCCTGGTTTAACCTTTTCTAACGAACTGATTAGCCGGGACGAAGGGCATCGGGAAATTGGCAGCGAAATGACATTCTTATATAAAGTAATATAAGCTATGTAATAACCATAATATATCCAATACTTTTACATCGTACGGGCAAGCCATACATGAGGCGGCACGGTTGGTAGATACCACAACATCCCTCAGGCTTCCCGAACTTCACAAAGAATATCAGATATGGGATTAGAAGGTGAAGATGAGCAGGAATGCAACACCGATGACCTCTGGTAAGCAAAGATTAAAGATAATGAAGTGACATATCAATCATACTTCTGGGTACACAGCACAAGTATCTAGTCAAGTAATGCCCGGTGATGTTGGTGAAACTCTCCATCAACAACAGGTTGACAGCAAATGTCAAGAAATGGAGGAAATATAGCCATGGTTCAAGGTTGATGCACATGCATCGGAGGGACAGCCCTCGAGACAGCCAACAAGAATGTTATGTGATTCAAAGTAGTACCAATCATTGTAATAGACGGCGGGATTTGCGAAGGCTATTATCTTTGTCAGACTGATGTTCTCGGCCAACACATGCAAGAATTTTAGATAAGATCAACCTACATCAGGGAGAAGGGTTTCGTAAAGGTCAATAAGAAAGCCGAATTGTCAGCAATAGAGCCTACCTTTATAATTAACGATGGAGTTGCCGGTGCCGACAATCCTTGCCAGACTGACGTTCACGGCCAACACATGCGAGAGTGACGATGTTTGTCCAGACTTGATCGCGCAACAGCCAATACATGCAAGAGTTTTACATAAGATCAACCTACATCAGGGAGAAGGGCTTCGCAAAGGTCAATAAGAAAGCCGAATTGTCAGCAACAAAGCCTACCTTTATAATTAACAATGGAGTTGCCGGTGCCGACAATCCTTGCCAGACTGACGTTCACGGCCAACACATGCGAGAGTGACAATGTTCGTCCAGACTTGATCGCGCAACATCAGCGCGATACTGAGTCTGAATGTGAGTAAAAATGAATCAGAAGCAAAATGATTGCGAAATGCAGTAAGAAAGCCGCACGATTGACTGCGATTATCAAGACCTGGACATATGATGGAGTCCGGTCAGGCTTGACACATTAATTGTTCAAATGATTAAGAAATAGCAACGTCTAGCGAGGATATCTACTATTGTAACTAATTATGATGATTGCAGAAGCTACTATCATTGGAAGGAAAGATATAGTCCCTTCTGCACACAAGATGAAGCGACAGATGATAGGCATTGATACCGTGAAAAGCATATTATACTGCCCGACGTCTAGTACGTTCCTCAACGGTAGGCTCCCTTGAGATAGGATCCTTCCTCGCCTCAGCCGCTTTTCTCTGAGCCCTTCTTTCTCTGATCTTGGCCAGCGCACTGTTGGTTGATGCTGCGGGGTGAGCTGAAGAAAAACTGGGAAAAATCTGACTTCAAAGAATGTCAGAAAGGGTCGAAGATACTTTGAGATACGTACCAGTTCCACCATAATAATAGCGCGTCAACTTCCTCCTTTTCCTCCACATCCTCAAACAATTCCAATACACTATTGAAGAAACGCTCTGAGTCGGTGACAGTATCTGTTCGAGAAAATACAGCTGACGACGAGAGGGAAAATCGAGCCTAGAAAGGGGAATCAGAAGCAACATGCGAAGGGGTCTCTTAACAGCTACCTGCGTGGCAATGTAAGCGATCGATGCCGGTGTGACGCATTTCATACCGTGAATCCGCGCGTTCCCAGACCTTGTGGCCCTCGCATCCTTTTCCACTGAACTTGGAGATGTAAACACGTGCTTATAGGCCTATGAACATCAGCATGCGAGTTCGTCGAAAGTACCAGATAGAAACATACTGAGACGAGCAGCTGGCTCTTGAAAAGCCCCTTCCATGGGTCATCAGAATCGTACCGATAACCAGCATATAGAAAAATGGGCCACTGGTCTCCTGGAATAAGCATTTCACCGTCTCGCAATTTCCGTTTGATACTGTTCGAGTGAGATGAACGGGAAAAAATGAGATTATTTGATCTTACTCAGGATTCGACCAATCCAATCCTGCAGGGCAAAGCAGCGCTCCTGTCTGTTCATGGCGAAAGCCCCGATCTGATTTCATGTTACGGGAGAGTGGCGGAATAAGGGATTGGCCTCGAGGAGTGATCCAATCGAGGATAGGGCCTTTCATACTCTTTGTATCGTCCGATCTAGCGCTAGACACCCCTTTTTGAATCTGCCCTACCGTTAAATAGCCACACTCAAGGTGATGCGGTCACACTTACTAGTTCCCCTATGTGCATGATCTCCTCGTCAGAGCCTTCCTGTAGGCGCTCTTCAAGATGGGGGACCATCCGAAGTAATTCTTCATAAACCTTGTACTCCCGCCTCTGCCTATCAAACAATGAAACACGCAGTGCATGACAAGAATGATTGATTCAGCGAGTTGGCCTTAGATAGGAACGGCTCACTCATATGTCAAGGACTCAGGCTCCTCAGCCAGCTCTCCCATTCTAAGAAGACCACGTGTGATTATAGACTGGACGTTGCAAAGAGCGTGTACAGTCCGTCCAAAATGACGACCGTGATGAACAAGCGGATCTGTGAGACACCTTGCGGAGGGTCAGAGGTCGCCCAGGCAGGCGAGGCAAAGTAGTGCTTACGGCCTTTTCCTGGGGCCTAGTTGAAGAGCACTAGGCTGACGTTTATCACCAAGAGAGTGGTCCTCAGGCATGGAAGTAAGAACGGTGCGTCGATGAGAAAACGGGCGTGGGACCTGGTATCGCGTCCAAAGTTTTTAACGAGCGAGCAAGCGAACGAGTCATAAACTATGGTGAGTCAGAAAGTCAGTGGGAGTCAGAGCGAGTCACCTCGGGTAGGAGGAGGAAGGTCGGGCTTCGGGTATCCAAGCCAATTCGAAGCGACCCTCAAGGGTATTTAGGACATTGACCTGCTCAAGGCCATCTCATCCTGCACTGCCTAGCCATGTCGTCCCAACCTTTAACTCGCGAATCACTGGTCATCTCCATCCCTTCTCGTCATCGCCGATACCTGGACAAGGTTCGGGGATCTGACAACGCGGTTTTTCAGTACGACATTCAAACAGGGGAGATGATTCCATGGAAGTGGTGGGTCTTGTCACCTCAAAAATTTGAAATGTCTGACGCACAATGCAGGCCCGTAAGCTTAAGGGAGGGGGACCGTGTCGTGCCTTCGTCTCTGAGGAAACACCGCCTGACGAATAGATTTCTCGGGCCGTGTTGTTTGTGCCCCTTGCTCGAGAGAAACGGACCACCGGTGTTCACGGAGGCAGCTATGTATCTTGCAACGTCGGGTCCTTTCCATGGTCAATACATTGCTCGATGCGCACATGGAGTGTGTGGATATATAGGTCAGTCCCCATCCAATGAGCGTGAATACACACGACTTACCAATCTCACAAGTTCGCCTCGAGCATGCCTACCAACGTATTGGTTGTCCAGTGCATATGTACGCGCCTCGTGGTGAGCACCTCGAGATCAATCTCTAGGTCTAGAATTGACTCCCACGCAGAGGCAACCGAAGCGCGCCCACGACCAGTGCTACACTTTAGCGAAGCAGGATATGTCCCCCTGAACCCCTTTCCAATGCCTCTGAAACGCACTCACGCACAAATCGGTGAGTGTCAGTACCTGTTTGACATTCAGGTGTAACTCACTCACCATTTCAGATGTAACCTCGAACGAAAACCCACTTCTCCGCCTTGTGCAAAGGCGCCGTGTCTCTACTCAATATCGACCAAACCCGTTGTATGACCTCCTTCGACAGATGGACACGAACATTTATCCAGGTGTTTCCGAAGAGGCCTTTTCCAAATTCTTTGTGAAGTGCTCCTGTCGATTGATCACGACCCGTCGGGCCTTCGCTCACCACGAATGCCCGTTGGAAGTAATTGATCTCACCACAGATTCAGATAATCAAGGGGGAGATACCGATGAGGAGCAAGCTACAGAACTCTAGAAAATTAGTACCAAAGCGTTGACACCATAGGATTCATATACAGCCATTACAGTCAGCATAGAATTAATGTACAGCCATTAGACTCAACACCATAGGATTGATACGTAGCCACTCATTTCAATATGAACCGGCTCATATGCATGAAGATCAAGTTGTGGGAATGGTAAAAGTGCGTATTAAGGGAAGAACCAAAGACTCAATGGTCAGCAAGTCTGCGAGACAGAACAGTAGTGGCCATGTTCTACAGACTCGACAGCATATGACTTTGAGTCTGCACATTACGCTACGTACTCACCTTCCCGAGAGCTGTTGCCATTCATCAGAAAGTTTGAGGAGTTCTGCCTTCAGCATCTCACGCATGGTGGGAACGACGCCCGCCTCCCATTCTATTTCTGCCCCTGATGCATGCCCCTTCTTCAATGTCTTGCATGATGGCCCAAGGGCAATAGATCAGGATTCGTGATAGCAAGCATCGTGAAGACTTACCGATGTCGGTCTCATGAACATATCCGGGTTTTTCATGAAAAGATAGTTGAAGTGGAGAAGGTACAAGCCACAATCATACTGATTGGGTTGCATGGGCACCTGACGAGGACATTCATTCGAGGCATACATCATACACAACAAATGTGACCCACCTCAAACTGTTTTGCATGCGGTTCGAACAGAGGCGTGATATTGATTCGGGCCTTGACCTCCTCACATAGATACTCAGCTAAGCGCCGGCCCGTATTCCGACGCTTTCGGTTGAGAGAATCGAATATAAAGATTTGCGTACTGGCAAAGATCAATTAGGAGTAACAGTGAAACGATCATCATCGTTATGGCTCACGCGTGGACCCAACTTGATGTAGTCGAGCCTTCGCTATCCGACAACATAGTCCATCCAAGTCGGTGCGCCGAATCAACGGCAAAAACAGTATTGTATTTAGCTGGCGGGCGCTCGAATAGGCCTTGTGGATGGCTTATGACTGCCAAGTACCAATGCTGTTCCGCCCTATCAGTCATGTCTCAGCAATGTAGTCACGGAACTAAGAAGCTTGCTCGCACTCATCATGTATAGGGACGATCAAGAACTTCTTGCTGAAGATATCGACTCTGTTTGTATGACTTTTGGCTGCTTCATAGCCAGCTCGTCTACGAAAAAAAAATAAGCGATCTTCACAGCGCTCCATGAGACGTAACTCACAATCGCGTATAGAAAAACGTGCTATATATGTGTACCTGGTCCATAGCAACAGAATCCTTCACCCTTGACTTGGCATACCACAGTCTTTGTGTTCATATGAGCGAGCACTCGGGTTTCGGATAAAATCGAACACTTACTTTAAACCAAGATTGATGAGATTATCATTTAAGAATCTGCGAGGTTTTAGTCGCTCCATATCCTGTGGTCCGATATCAATCGCGCCATGGCCAACAAAGGGGTAAGTCAAAATACTGTAGAAAGTCGAGAATAAGTGACAATTTGTATGTATTCATTGATACATACATCGCGCGAGTGTCCGATCGAGCAGATGAGTCAGATTGCTTTGGCAAAGGTACTTTCGTGGGCAGCTCTACCTCAACATCATCATCTTCAGACGTGAGAGAACTGAGTGGAGAGGATGGAGGAATAGGTAATGCCTCTGAGACCGTTGGCAACGAAGCATCCTCTAGAGCTGATGCTGGAGTATTTGAGGAATTGAAGAGAGGTGGGGGCGCCGGCACGGTTCCTGTGCCAGATCGTGGAAAACCAGTGTCAAGAGATGATGCTTGTGTGCGAGATGTTTTGATTGGCTTTGAGCCAAGAGACAAAAGAGGCTTCGTTTTTGAGATATATCGTGGCGAGATTGTGTTCGAGGCTACCGCTATAGTTGAAGAATTTTTTGATTCATAGAAAGACTTCTGTCGGCGTACGGCAAATGTAGGATGCGAAGATGCTGCACTCTGTTGCAAGGGTCGTTCGGATCGTGCCGCATGTTTCCTATGGTATGATCTATATCGGCGGCGTCTGGAAGGCACGCATATCAGACTTACGCAATGGGGCACAAAGCAGACTTGGATAACACCCGCTTAGTGTGCGCAAGAGGCGATGGCACTCGCAAGGTGCTGGGTGGCAGAGACGCACTAGCATAATCTTGTGTGAGAAAGGCTGAGATCGTGCGTGACAGAGTGAACATACCTCGCCGACGCAAACCCCATAACAGCGTGCATCCTCGCCACAAGATCCTTCGGCGGTGGTTTCTTCATGGAGCGAGCTAGCTCCGCATCTTCAGGATTCAATAGCATGATTTGTCTGGACGTCGAAAGGCTGAAGCGATGGACATTCGAAGTTTACTCGTCGAGCACAGCAGTCCTGCAATGAGCAAGACTGAGTGATGTCGGTCACCCGATACCACCTGCAATGAGCAAGTGAATACCTTCGTGGAAGGGGAGACGGATGTCGAGAGAGTCGCAGAAAGAGGAGGTCCGTCACGGAGTGCGTTGTGGAAATGGCCAGCCTGGCAATGCCCGAAGCAGCGAAAGTTTGCCAAGGGAAATTTCCCACGTCCCGGAAATATCCGGGTGAGGCGTATGAGTGTGTATGGCCGGTTATACACGACCTTATTCACCTTCATGACCTACGATGACTACATTTGTTGCAGGCTCTCGAACGAAGACTGCGTTAGACAATTATGCTCTGATGAGGGGAAGGCTTTGCACGTTGTTGACACATCATATTCGATCATGGACTTGCGGCGACCTAGTACGTCGGACTGACACGACGGGGTTTGTCCTGCTCGCAGTGAGTGAAATTGCGCCTCGTGTGTCTATTTAATCCGATCTGCCTCTCCCACATATTGATATGCCCTTTGGCAACGTACCACATCACTCTAGTGCCATATCAAAGGAAGATGAGTGAACAACGCTCTTGCAATCATGACAACAGGTTGGCATTCCCCGAGTTGCCTAGCATGCCAGACAGGAGCGACGCGCCTCGTTGCAGAGTGTTTCTCGACGGCAATGGTCCCCTGTGCCGCGTTCTCTTATCTACTGTTCACCAGCTTGACGATGACCAGACGGAAGAACATCCCTGCGTCATGCCTTGGTGCTATTCTATCCCCCTCACCCTCATGAACAAGGCTATGGCTTTCTTCGAGTCACTGCGGCACCCCGACGGCTCACCCATCGTCTATCCTACACACGAGAAGGATCTAGAGATGTCGCCGAGACACATGTGCGAATACACGTACATCTGGAGGCTGCGGCGTGCGTTTCTTAAGGCAATTTACGCGGCCAGTTGCAATGATCAGATGGGAAGTAACTGGCGATGGCCAAAGATCCACGGGTACCTGTATCGGAGTACTCTGGTTACGGTCACGATCGCGCACAGCGAATGTTCTACCGTGAGGATGAGCAGGCTGTGGGCCAGGTTCCTTACACTGTGCCGGACGTGGCCCAAATGAGTTGAGTGTTTTGTTTTATCTGAGAATGTGGCTTGCTGATCGTACTTGGTCCTAGATTGGGCGGCGCTGCTCAACAGAGACATGAAACGAAGGAAATGGCGATCCTTTTTGTGGCGACATATCAGCCAAGGGTATGATTCGTTTGGAGAAGAAAATGTCAGGATGTGGTTCGCATGGCGCGAACGCAAGTACTCCATCAGCGGGGACCAATTTCTGTTCGATGATGATATCCCGCCTCGCCTCGCCTATCTAGCATCCGGAACACAGGAAGCAGAGGAGGGTAAGTCAGCTGAATCTGGAACGGACGTCAGCTGACCAGAAGGCATGGCGACAGTTGATCTTGTACAATCCGACGACGAAGGCTCCAGTTTGATCCATGTTGAAGCGGATAGAGAGCAGTCATTGTGATTAGGACAGGTCATCCCACTCGATCGAAAAGACAGATTTTTCAAGTTCCACCATCTCTGATCGTATGAGCGCTTCGTATTGTGGTCAGTTGGCAGTCGTGTGCTTTGTCTTGTGTTGTATGTTTATGAGTAGTCCCCACTGAGAAGTTTCGTATCATGATGTACAAAAGAACGTGGTTATTTGGTGTTCATATTAGTGATGTCGATGAACATTTGTCGTCTATAATGCTGCGTGGTTGAAGCCTTGCTGTGTATGGCGGTCAAAGTGTCGTTTTATTCATTCCGCACGACAATGGAGGTTCCCACGAAAACTAAGCTCCCCACGAGACTGCACAACTCCCGAACACACGAGAATGACATCACACACGAAAAACAAAACCGCACACACATGTTACATCTCGGTCAAGCGCACACGAGACTGACCAGTGTTGCGTATCATAAACTGTTTCGCAAAAAGATAATAAAAGTTGAATGTGGATCACTCTAGTCTCTACGCAAACGTTCTATTCTTGCTAACATATGTCCTGGACAGAGCTGCGCGCCTCTTCACTATGCTGTGCCACTGACACATCCATGGCTCGTCGCGCAAGGCGTCTCCGATCTCGAAGACAGCGGCGAGGCCACCCTCAATAAACTCAACACCCTCATCGTTACTCATCTTGTTTGTCCTCCTGCCCGCCCCGACTCCGCCCCGTCCCTGCCACAGGACGCGCTACCGGCTACTGGAAAATCACTAAGTACTGCACAACGCAAGCCCTCCGCATCGCCGGGTCCACCCCGGCGCGGCGCCCTGACCCTCGCCTCTAGCTACGGCACTGCAGACGCGCCTGCCGGACGCGGAGCGCGCGCTCTGTGTCTCGTTCACGTTCATGCCGTTGCCTTGCATGGCGGTGGGCCTGCAGTCCGCATGCTGGACGAGGGACACTTTGTGGACGCAGATCAAGAAGGAAAAGTGGGAGAGCGCGGTGATGGAGTGCTTTGAAGGCGCCTTTAAGAGGTGCAAATGCGGCACAAAGGAATTGGAGGAAAGGGGGGGACATGATCAGAATGGGGTGTCGGCCACGGTGTCGCCGTATCACGTTGGAAGCTTGTCGTTGATGATGAGCAGCCACAGCTCTGCCCCGATCGCATGTGCGCCGCTCCCAGCGACCTTTGTCTTCGCGAGGGTGTTGGCGGAGAGCAAAGGCTTGAAGAGCCAGAAAATCTACGTCAGGGAGCCCGGATCATTCATGAAGAACTCGTACGCCTGCGGCGCAAGGGGGCACGTGTCAGCCGGTGTGTGGGAACACGAGCTGTTGAAGCCAAACCAGCGGAGCACACCGAAGGAACCGCTGTATGTCGCTGGATATGACGATCAGATCTTTATTTGCGCCATAGAGCGCTGTCTTCGCATCCAGCTTGTCGTACATGCTCGCAAATATCTCGGGGAGGTGTGTCTGCTACGGCTGTGAGTATGGTGTGGTCACGGCAGCATCGAAGGGACAGGGGCACGTACACGGAACTCCTTGAGCGTCGACTGTTCGCTCGCTGTGAACGTCTGGGCCGGTGGGCTCCGGGACTGCTGACTCGACGTGCGTTCTCCTTTCCTTGCTGTCGCATTTCGTGTGGTCACGCTTGCGGGTGTAAATCGAAGATCCCCGCGTCAACTGTATGTATGCGGCCGATGGAATGTGACAAAGTCCATTTCTTCGTGTAGTATCTTACCGAAGAAGACAAGGCAGTCGAGCAGTTCGAAACCACGCGCCGCACGGCTGGCATCAACGTCACTCAAAACAAGGACGAGGAGCGTGCGTGGGCAAGAACACGGGCGCGAAGACGAGGGGGAGCCAGGCGAGGCGATGGGCGATGGCAACAACGAGGGCGACAACGAGGATAACAACGAGGAGTGATGGAGGGAAGAGTTCACAGGATAGGCAATGCAAATTGCTTCAGGGAAAACTGGCTGGACAACTTGCATGAACTAGAATAGCATCCCAGTTTAAGTTACCTCCTCATTAGCTTCTTTACAATTTATGAGAGTGAAGACAACATACCGCGCTGTAGGGCCCTCTGAGACATCTTCTCTGCCGCGTGAATTTTGACCCCAGACCTGCAAACCGTATGAAATGTCCTGTCTTTTCATCCCACTACCTACGTCTCCGAATTCACTGCTCTTTCACCTCTCTCCCTACCTCTTCCCTCCTTCCAACAGTGCCAATGTAACCCTCGGCATCAATATCAAGGCTGTGGTTGTAGATCAGGGATGCGGCAGAAAAGACAACAAAAAACCTACAATTCTGCGCGAACAGATTGAATGAACCCACAATCGGGCGGATGACGTCCGAAGAAAATCGAATCTTGCCCCGCAGCGCGTCGATGTGGAACGAGGTCGAGACTTTAAGACGGTACCAAGCGTATTTGGGGTTCATGATTGAGAGTAGGTCGTGATGTGTGGTGAGGGTGCGAGGAGCGCAAACGAAACGCGAAGTGTGAAAGGGTTTAAGGAGAAAGGCGAATGCGAATGGAGAGCGAGTATGGTGAGCGAATGAATGCAAGCGCAAACGGATGGTAGTTGAGGACGTCACGTACCCGACACATATCCCCAACGACGTTCTCGCACGTCGAACAATCGATGTGCACTTTCAAGGCAGCGCGTCGTTCTTCCATCCACCAAACTCGACAACAGCGTACGCGGTGGCTTCTGTGAGCGTGGCGAGATCCGTGTTCTGCGCCCCAATGAGCATGATATGCCTCAGTAGCCCAAAGCTGGTCGGTATGCGGACCTTATTAAAGTCGTATAGAATCCCTCGAGGCGACTGATGAGTTTGTTGGAGAAGGTGAGTCCAGGTATAAGCATAAGGCCACGCTTCTTCGACCAGAAGATTGAGGCAAAAAACCGGAGAAGATGTCCTCTGCTGCGGCAAAGGCGGCTCACCGCTCAGCGAATGTGAAGCGACGATGAGAGATCCAGCGCGATGCCCAGTCCATCTTCCTCTTGATGCAGAGGATGATCTCAGTAGCATCGCAATTCGTAGGTCCAGTCTCGTTGTGAATATTTTCCATCATTATGTGCAACGCGGTGAAGCAGCACGCTGCCTGATGGAGTCGCAAAGAACCACGGCTTAAAAGTAGTGGATCTCTGGAGGAAAATCGCTCTCAGAAAGCTGCTCGTTGGGAGGTTAGATGGGGACAACACATTTCTGGAGGAACATCGCTCTCAGAAGCCGCGCGACGCCATTGGGCTACGGCCGCTTGATGGCAGGGTGGGACGCAAAGGACGAGGGCCTACGAGCAACGCATTTCTGGAGGAACCTCGCTCTCAGAAAGCTGATTGCCGAGAGGATATACGAAGATGGCCTGGGAACATCACATTTCTGGAGGAACCTCGCTCTCAGAAATGTCTCTCGACAGCCGCGAACCGCGCGCCGCCGTCTGATTGCGGTAGCTCGATGGCAAGGTGCGATGGAAAGAGCTTCGGCCTATGGGCAACGCATATCTGGAGGAAGGTCACTCTCAGAAAGCTGGTTGCCGGGAGGATAAATGGAAAGGCTCTGGGGACAACGCATTTCTGGAGGAAGGTCGCTCTCAAAAAGCTCGACAGGACGATAGAGGTGGCCGGCAAACAGCACATTTCTGGAGGAAAGTCGCTCTCAGAAAACTGCTCGTTGGGGGGAGAGATGGGGATAACACATTCATGGAGGAAGACGCTCTAAGATATGTGTCTCAACAGCCGCGCAACGCCATCTGACTACACCCGCTTGATGGCAGGGTGGGACGCAAAGAACGACGGCCTATGGGCAGCGCATTTCTGGAGGAAGGCCGCTCTCAGAAAGCTGATTGCCGAGAGGATATACGAAGATGGCCTGGGAACATCACATTTCTGGAGGAAGGTCGCTCTCAGAAATGTCTCCCGACAGCCGCTAAACACGCGACGCCGTCTGACTACGGCCGCTTGATGTCGGGGGAATGACAACGCACTTCTGGAGGAAAATCGCTCTCAGAAAGCTGCTCGACAGGAGGATAGACGGTGGCGGAGTGAGAGCAACCCATTCCCGGAGGAGGGTCACTCTCAGAAATTTGTCGATAGAGCTAAGAGCTGGTAATATGACGACGTCCGTACAGACATTCGGCCAAAGAGTGACCGTGGGACCGAAATCGCTGACCGTGGGAGCGGAGCTCACATGACTTCAAGTTGCCCCACTCATAGTCCTCAGGCGGTCGTCGTTGGGCAGCATCGTGTTTCGCGGCTGTCTAGGCAGTTTCTGAGAGCGTTTTTCCTCCAGAATTTGTCTTGTGGCGTCCTTATCGGTTGAAAGCTTTATTCCTTCATCTTCAAGTCTCCCTTTCCTTCCAGTCATCCCGCGGTCGTCACTGGGCGGTACCGTGTTTTCCGCGGCTGTCTAGGCAGTTTCTGAGAGCGTTTTTCCTCCAGAATTTGTCTTGTGGCGTCCTTATCGGTTGAAAGCTTTATTCCTTCATCTTCAAGTCTCCCTTTCCTTCCAGTCATCCCGCGGTCGTCACTGGGCGGTACCGTGTTTTCCGCGGCTGTCTAGGCAGTTTCTGAGAGCGTTTTTCCTCCAGAAATAGTCTTGTGCCGCTCTTGTGCCACATCTGTTGAGACCTCTACTTTTCGTCTCCTTCACGTCGACGCACTCTCCTCCAGCAATTGTTCCGCTTCGATCTTTTCATCACAATGAAAGCCTCCGTCTCCCGAGACCAATACCCCTGGGTTGAAGTCACGAGGTCGCAGCAGTCGGCATGGGTAGTTGTCGCATTTCGCCCCTGCCCTACCATGAGTTCCACATCTTACATCTCCAGAAACGCATTCACCCCGCCAGCGGACGTGACCTTCGACGCTGATCCATCTCGTGCCGGACGCCTGAAACCGTACGATTGGGCAGTAGATCCAGCTCCTCATGACTCGCGTTTTCCCTGGAGGCCCTTCATCCCAGTTGATCCTGGATCCATCAGGGGTGACTCTTCGGAATGGATTTTTCCAGCCTCCGAAGCAAGTCATGACTTTTATTGCTTCCCTTCTCGGACCATTCGCCCAGGATTGGTCAAGGCACACAACCAGATCAGAGCTTTTATCATCCGTTGTACCAGTGCGTTGAGAGACATTCTTGACTGGGATGGCAACCGGCCTCTCGAGGTTAGTGTGTTGCAGGAAGGGATTGTCTATCCCTGGAAAACTGAAGAGGATGCACATATCACCTTTTGGCGATTACGTCGTCCCTTTCTCGACTGCTTTGGATTCATCAGCTTTCTTGTCTGGAGGATTGAGCAGGGGTTTGGGCCGAAAGTGAGTGCTTTACAGGGTTGAGGTTTCTGCTTATATCTCATGTCTTGCTTTCTAGTGGCGTGATCGTCCTAAGGCTCAGGCCTCTTTGTCATTTGCTTTCGACCAACTGGATAAGTTCATCTTGGGCGCTCGCATCCGTGGAGTCACCATCGTCACACAGGGCTATCCAACCTGGGGTCCCGAAATGAAGACGACTTGGGAGCTTCTCAAGCTCGCACGAATCAATATTGCATACTCTTGGAGCGCTCGACAAGCGGGAGAGGTCAGCGCATTCGGTGACCTCAGGCCCGATCGGTGGCGACTTAACGGGAAACCGTTCACGATTGTGTCCTACAAACCCCCGCCACAGACAACGTACCTGGCAATGCTGTGGGGTGACGATCGTGGCATCATCGGCTCCAAAAAAGACAGAAGATGGGAGGATTACTACTGTTCAGCCTCTTATCTATCCGCAGACGATTGCGTCAACGTGCGCGTGTTTTACATGGAGACACAGATCGGGCTGGATCAGGACGATAGTGACGCTGAAGATCGTGAGGGTTGCACAGACCCTCCCTCCATTAGGGGGCGCACTTTCCACCTGATCGACTGTGATATCAGCCGTCTTCGCCCAGAGAAAAAGCACGCAGAAATACTCAAGAAGAGAGCAGCGTCTAACAGTCGCCTTTCTGCGGTTCTCCTATACGACCACGATCGCATTCCTCGTTCTGCCCTGTCTCGACCTGCCCTCCTCCGCCAGCCCCTCTCCGCCAGCCCCTCCTCCGCCAGCCCCTCCGCCAGCCTCCTCCGCCAGCCCCTCCTCCGCCAGCCCCTCCTCCGCCAGCCCCTCCTCGCCAGCCCCTCCTCGCCAGCCCCTCCGCAGCCCCTCCGCCAGCCCCTCCTCCGCCAGCCCCTCCTCCGCCAGCCCTCCTCCGCCAGCCCTCCTCCGCCAGCCTCCTTCGCCAGCCCCTCCTCTGCCAGCCCCTCCAGCCCCTTCTCCGCCTGCCTCTCCTCTACCCGCCCCTCCTCTGCCTGCCCCTTCGCAACATCAGCTGTCAAATGTGTCGCCTGGTAGCAATACGTCGTACAGGGGTGGTACGTTGTCCAGCGGCAACACGTCACAGGAGGTGCAGATGCACATTGACACCCCTGGTGCAGTGTCATCATCATTCCAGCCGCACTCTGAAGATCACGTTCAAGGCGTTGGACGGTCCGAGTCATCGGAGCATCTCAGGTATGCGTTTTCTTCAATCTCAGAGCGCAAAAACATTACTGACGAATATTTTTGGTGCGCAGCACAACAACAATGCTAGTTGACTCGCAGAGCCAGTATATGGCAATGGATATCGATTTGGAGGACCGGGGCACGGGTTTGTCTTCGTCGTCAGGCCCTCCATGCATTGTGTTGTCTGACTGCGACGCGATGCGGGAAGGCTCGTATGAGCAGGATGTGGCGATGAATGTCAACTCGGAGGTGGAGGACCGGGTTGAACGCAATTCTTCATCCAGTCATGCTCTTGTCGGCTCGAATGACGATCCAAGCGAAGACGATGTGAGATTCTCGCGTTCTCCGAGCCCTGTCATCGTTCATGAGGGACATTTGGAGGTACACGCGGTCACATCCACTGATGTTGTCGACAGGGAGAATTATCCTCCCGCCTTTATTGCTGCGCTTTTCCCGAAAGTCTACCCCGCACCTCCCGGCAGTGAATTCTTAAGAGGGCACTGGATAGCACCAGAAACCTTTCAATCTGAAGAAATGCTCATTGTCTCTCCCGGGACGCTTGCGTACTTAGACAGCATCAAGGAAACGACTTCGGGAGGTTGGGCTCCCTATGCGCCGTTTGACGTTAGACCTCTGGCTATCGACACTGGCTTCTTGCGGGTATCTCACGTCAAGCTTCATCCGCTCACTGAGATCTGGTTGCTAGCCATTTTGGAATGGAAGGCCTTTGAAGTCGAGGCGTTGCTGGAGGTGATGTTGCAGCATGGGATGTCGTTCCGTCTCAGTTGGAATAGCATGTGGGGTCAGCAGAAGATCGCGGCCAATGCTGAACGCCGTACGAATGAACCTCGTCCCAACTGGGTGGACGGAGACAACTTCCTCATAGGCGAGCGACAAGACTCTCTCTCCTCCTTTGGCCAGCTATATCAGGAGCGGGTTCGATGGCTCCTGCGACAACCCTACGCAAGACGTCTTGTGGCGTATGGTGGCCTGGCTTGGCGCCTTGTCATCCATTTTGGGTCCAAGGACATAGTTCGGAGCTACCTGGAGGGGCCAAGTGAGGCATACACTGTCTGGGGTGAACGATACACAGCTGGATCAGATCGCGAATCGGAGTGCCCAGAAGATGAAGAGAGCGATCTGGCTCTCAAATTACTCCTGGGGTTCACGGCGCTACCAGGGAATGTGTCTCTGTGGCCCAGCATGGCCCTCTGGCGTGCCAGCTACCTCTGGAATGGTTCGTGGTCGTCATCTGCCGAGACATGGTTTCAAGACATGTTGACGCGTCTCCATGACGGCGAATTGACGCCTCGAACTTCTGTGCTGTGGTACTACACATTGCGGGGCCGGGATAAGCGTGAACGTGGGGCGAATAAAAAACGTCTGGGAGCTGACAAACAGCTGGCGACCGTCCGGACGTACAATCAAGACGTCGTCCTGGCTTCCGCGTTGCATACCCCAGGAATACTAAATGTAGCACATAAGTTGTAAGTAGAATTCTTGATCCTGTCAGGCTGGCGACGTCATTTTGAGATCGTGCTGCCGAGGATTCCGAGCATGTTTCTTTTCTTGTTGAACCTTGAACTGGACTACATATCCAAACTTCTCCTTGTTATCGATGTATTCTCGATTGCTGGCTCTTTCTCACAAATGATTTTGTCTCATCGCCAAAGGGCCTTGTCATTATATACACGTCGTAATCATGTCTGCTTTCAGGAGTCTCAGTGAAATTACGAAGCTACAAAGAGCGATTCACAGCTCTCCGGGCACCCCTTGGGACCTGTCGGTGGGGAACGGGGGGAAGTGTGACACGGGAACGACCGAAATGTGAAAAGCGCTCCTGCCCGCGATATTGATCACCGCCCTCACCAGCGCATCTCGACATGTTTCTCCACCCACCTTCCTGGAACAGTAGGCCTTCCTCCTATCTAGATGTCGAAGAGCCTGCCGTTTGCAAGGTATGTGGACCCACCTCAAGGAATTGGCACCCTTCAGACTTTTTTTTCGCAGCGTCCTGATCAACTGGTCGTCTCTTTCTTATTATCCTTCGACGTTCGAAAGCCTTATCCAGACTATGAAAAATCTGCGCGGCTGGACTGCATGTCAACTATGACCGAGCTGTACACAGATGTGTACTATAGGCATCTTTTCAACGACATGTCTCGAGCTTTCACTATGGTCAGTCAGGGTTGGATTGGCGAGGCTTGGAGGGCTTGGCACCCAGAGTTTTCCTTCGGGAGTTATTATGCTCCCAGGGATAGGAGTGGAGATTTATCACCCACTAGCAATTATTCGGAGGAATCGGAGGTAGGTGATGGCCTTTTGCTCGAAGGCTCTGAGTTTACATTGTTCCCCAACTCCGTAGAACTTGTCTCGACATCATTCGCGCTCGAGTAGCCCTGGGTCCGTTCTGCATCTGCCGATCCCCCAGGTTCTAGCGACACCAGCTGTAATCACAGACAGGGCTTCTTCACCCTTCTTTGGCAAGAGCGTAGTGGACTCCAATGTTGTCAGCTATAGTGCTGAGCCGTCTGGTGCGCCGACAACTAATGGGAGTGTCTTCTCAGCGTCATCATCGCCGGCACTCAATGGCAAAAGCGTAGTGGACTTGAATGTTGTCAGCTATAGTGTTGAGGCGTCTGGTTCGCTGACGACTGATGGGAGTCTTATCTCAGTGTCATCATCACCGGCACTCAGCACAGTTTCAGCTACTCACCCCATTGCTGCTGAGCACTCTTTGATGGTCTCGCCCTTGCTTTCCCTGGCAGGTGCTAGTGCTATCCGTTCTCCATTGCCATCGCACAAAGCGCTGGGTCTTGATTCCTTACCGGTAGCTAACCTTTTTTTGATTTGTCGTAGCCTGGGGAGCTTGCCTCATTCTCTCTTAGCCTCGGTCTTTTACATTTACAGCTGGGTTTTGGATGATATTGGTGTGTTTGATGATGATGGATGGGGACTACACTTCTGATTGTTTAGAAATCTTCTTACGCGCATGCTGGCTCGTTCAGCGTATTATACGTTTACTTTGAATGAATTCAGATACTCAAAAGGATATCAGATTGCTTGATCGAAATTCAACACCCGATTGGCCGACGCTGATCGGAGTTTGTCGGAATCCGAATCACGAGCGTCGATGTTGAACATCTGACAATGTGACCATCCTCCATCAATGTGATGCAGCTTTCTGAGAGCGACTTTCCTCCAGAATTGCGCTGTTTCCAGGCCACCTCCATCAATGTGATGCAGCTTTCTGAGAGCGACTTTCCTCCAGAATTGCGCTGTTTCCAGGCCACCTCCATCTATTGTCCTGTCGAGCTTTCTGAGAGTGACTTTCCTCCAGAATTGCGCTGTTTCCAGGCCACCTCCATCTATTGTCCTGTCGAGCTTTCTGAGAGCGACTTTCCTCCAGAATTGCGCTGTTTCCAGGCCACCTCCATCTATTGTCCTATCGAGCTTTCTGAGAGCGACTTTCCTCCAGAATTGCGCTGTTTCCAGGCCACCTCCATCTATTGTCCTGTCGAGCTTTCTGAGAGCGACTTTCCTCCAGAATTGCGCTGTTTCCAGGCCACCTCCATCTATTGTCCTATCGAGCTTTCTGAGAGCGACTTTCCTCCAGAATTGCGCTGTTTCCAGGCCACCTCCATCTATTGTCCTGTCGAGCTTTCTGAGAGCGACTTTCCTCCAGAATTGCGCTGTTTCCAGGCCACCTCCATCTATTGTCCTGTCGAGCTTTCTGAGAGCGACTTTCCTCCAGAATTGCGCTGTTTCCAGGCCACCTCCATCTATTGTCCTGTCGAGCTTTCTGAGAGCGACTTTCCTCCAGAATTGCGCTGTTTCCAGGCCACCTCCATCTATTGTCCTGTCGAGCTTTCTGAGAGCGACTTTCCTCCAGAATTGCGCTGTTTCCAGGCCACCTCCATCTATTGTCCTGTCGAGCTTTCTGAGAGCGACTTTCCTCCAGAAATGTGTTGCTTGTAGTCCCTCATTCTTTGCGTGCCACCCTACCATCAAGCGGCTGTAGTCAGATGGCGTCGCGTGGCTGTTGGGACACATCTGAGAGCGATCATCCTCTTAGAAAGGCATTGTCCTCATCTACCCTCCCGACGAGCAGCCTTCCGAGAGCGACTTTCCTCCAGAAATGCCGTGCCTGTAGGCCGTCGTTCTTTGCGCTCACCCATTTCCATATATCTCTTGTCGAGCACCTTCCTCCAGAAATGCGTTACTCAAAATGCTGTCATTCTTTCTGATTCACCCACCGGCCGGAGTCAGACGGCGGCGCGCGTTTCGCGGATGTTGAGACACATATCTGAGAGCGACCTTCCTCCAGAAATGTGTTGTCCTGTCTATCATCCCGACGAGCAGCTTTTTGAGAGTGCCTTCCTCCAGAACTGCATTGTTCTTTAGCCGTGATTTTTTGTGACTCCACTGGGCAGCGCGTTGCTTCTACGCGTTCCATATTATGACGGAAGTTTTCCACGACGAGAACTGGACCTACGAAACGCGATGTTGTTGAGACCATCCCTTGCGTGAAGAGGAAGGCGGACTGGGCACTGCGCTGGGTCTCCGATCGTCGCTCCACATTTACCGAGCGATGAGTCTTCTTTGCCACAGCAGAGGATATCTTCTCCTCCGGTTCTTTCACCTCAATTTTCTGGTCGAAGAAGCCTGGCCTTGTGCTTATACCTGGACTCTCCTTCTCCTACGAACTCACCAGTCGCCACGAGGGATTCCACACTGACTCCGCATGCTTGTTGTTCAGCCATCTCAAGAGGCATCCACATCCTAACAGTCGTCCACATCGTCGTCGAATGCGTTGTTATCGAGGAGGAGCTCTTGACAGGTGAGTACATGTTGATCACTACTGTAGCATTTGATGCTAATTGGATGTGGTAGATGCCCTTCCTACGGGGCTGATCGGTATGAATGCCGAGCTGACGTGACAGTACATCGAGTTTGTTGCGGACCGCCTCGCTCATTGCCCTCGGTGGCGAAAAGCATTACAATGCGACAAATCCCATCGACTTTCATGATCGCTTTGCAGAGCCATCTGTTTGAGAAGCCGGCGTCGCTGTGACCTCCGCTTCTGCGTCGTCAAAGAAGGTTTGCATTGCGAGTGGGTTTGAACAACTCATAAATTTGCGATGTCACTTACACGTCTTTCTAGCATTAATGGCAATGTTGTTCTCCGCATCGGACTGTCACATTTGGTCCACTGCTCGTCACCTCATGGTCGCCTGGGGCTAGACCGTGACATTGTTTCTTCTGGATCTTTTACCTGGATACATACATATGGATATCGTCGCGCGTTTTGCGACTGCCGAGACGTCTCTGAGAGTGGCCTCCTTCCTCCAGAAATACGGTGTCCCTATCTATCTCGTGCACCTCTCTGAGAGCGACTTTTTTCCAGAAATGCGTTGTCCCCAGGCCGTCGTGCTTTGCGTCTCATCTTTCCACCGAGCAGCCGTGATCAGACGTTGTCGCGCGTTTCGCGGCTGTCGCGCCACATTCAAACCATTTTCCACAACGTTGCTCTTCTCACATAACCATCCATCCTCCCGCCGAACAGCTTTCTGAGAGTGATCTTCCTCTAGAAATGCTGTGTCTTCAGGCTAAACGCGCACCCCATGTACAGCCGGCGGGTTGCAGCCACCGACCCACACACATCGTGCGCGCGGCCTCGAGAATTTGCTGATATACTTCCACGCAGGCGCCGAGGACCGACCCGCCTGTCAAAATCCACGGGACGCCCTCACGCTGCGACGCCTGGCCCAGGATCGGAGGAAAGAGAGACGCTGCAATGATGCCTTCGCGGAACCGCCTGACTTCTTCCTGGCCCAGCGATCAATGACCCAGATGAGGCCAGCACGGACGATGGACGGTGAACCGATACACACCACAGTAAGCCCACCTGGCCGTCCTCGTCACCCGCCTTCTCGATAGTCGCGCGCGACCACTTCCCCCCTTCGCTTTCGGGCTGTCCGATTGGGAGGGGTTTCGTGCCCTTGTACATGGCCTTCTGCTGAGCGGAGGTGCTCGCGTTGGAGTGGAGGTCAGTGACATGGAGGGGACGGGGAGGAGGGATGGCAACGACGGGGCGGACGTTTCGACCCATGGGAACGATCTGGGGGAATGAGATGAGTCTGACCAAAGACGACGGCGAGCCAGAGGAGTCAGCTGAGACTCGCCACTATCTAGATTGAAACGTTGAGGGTGGATCGTCGAGTGATGAGTGTGGGTCTACACAGGCGAGTGGTTATGCGATGGATGGCTGTGGTTTGGGGACTTGCGCTGCAGCCTTGCGAGTTGGCGAGGTGTAACCAAATGCAGATTCGTCGCTGGAGTGGAGGGAGTATGAGGAGGAGCAGTTGCAGTGGCCCTGAGGATGCCTTGCAGGCGCGCCTCGAGCGGGACGGACGTGATGAGCTTCGGGCTGAGCGTGGTCACCGACGTGTCGACGCGCGCTTAGATGGAAGCCCCCCATCTTGAGGAGTGTGTGCCCGACCAGACTGACACAAGCGCATGCATTCTGCTCGACGCCGCTTGTTCAGAGCTGAGAGGCCGTGAGCACCACTGACAGTAGAGATTGGTAGATCCCGAGAAGGTGCGACATAAGCGAGACCCAAACGCTGAACGAGCGCCCAATCCTCAACTTGCGTGAAGACCAACCCCTCGTCTGTGTAACCTGGATCCCATGACGACAATCTCAGTGAATCGACGATCGCTCGTGGTGAGAGGATTCCTCTTCACTGCTGTGGTAGTTGACTGACGCAAATGGGAGGTTTTGGAGAAGCTTCTGGATAGGCACACGAGCGGTTTTGTCAGATGGCACGACTTCGTCAACGTGAGTGCCGTTTGCCCGGGTGCGCGCGTCATGGCCTAACGAGAGCGTAGGCAATGACGCGTCTCGGTATCGTGATTGATGAACGGGAGGGCTTGCGAGTCGTCTTGGCGTCCCAGAGATGGGGAAACGTCACTCTCCACCGCGTGAGTACGGCCTTGAGAGAGAGTGATCTCACTCTGATCGTGGATGGCGGGACGTCAAAGCCGCATGGGCCGAAACTGGAACATCACGACCTGAAGCAGTGAGTATTCGCCACCATTTTTCACCTTGATATCACGCTGAAAATATTGCATAGCATTGGGAGTACGCTACGTGAAGTCTACGCCTGGGACTTGTCCATGTTCGCGAGCGAGCGACCACAGATACATGGCAACCTGGTGTGAATGACGGGCTCTTTGTTACCTCGATCGATGTTAAGTTGCACGATGATTTCTTGTTCTCGCTTGGCCCCTGCGCGGCTGCCATATCATTACTGGGATGCCGTTCACACATGCCAGTCACTGGGGAAACTAACAATTCATTGCGTGCAAGTGGTCCACTGCTAAGTATGTATGTACAGGAGGCTATCGATCAGCGACAACGAGGAGGCGTACACGGTGGCGGCGCGAAAACGGCGGCAGTGTCGACGGATACGAGAGCGGCGGGAGAGGGCCGATGACGAGAGAAGTGGGCGGCAGCGCCGAGGGAGTCGACAGCGAGACCCGCCAGCGTCGAGGGAGCCGCCAACGAGGAGGCAGGAGTTGCTGTGGAGGGAGCGGCGCCGTCGACGGGAGAGTCGTGCACGTCGAGGGAGGCGGACGTCATCGTCGAGGGAGGCGGGCGTTGTCGTGGAGGAGGAGAGATGAGTCGCCGTCGATGGAGCGGCGTCGTCCAGGCGGCGTAGTCCAGACGGCATCGTCCAGGCGCCGTGGTCCAGGCCGTGGTCCAGGCGGGGACATGGTCGGAGCGTGCAGGCGGCGGGGTCGAGGGAGCGGGCAGGGTCCAGTGAGGCGGCCGCGTCGTAGAGGGTGCCGGGCGTCCAGGCGGCGTCGTCGACGAGGAGCCGACAGGGTCTAGTGAGGCGGCCGCGTCGTCGAGGGCGGACGACGAGGCGTCGAGGGAGCCGTCGGTGAGGCGCGGCCGAGTCGGCGTCGTCCAGGCGGGGGCGTGCAGGCGGCGGGGTGGAGGGAGCGGGCAGCGTTCAGCGAGGCGGCCGCATCGTCGAGAGCCGGATGACGAGGCGTCGAGGGAGCCGTCGGTGAGGCGCGGCCGAGTCGGCGTCGTCCAGGCGGGGGCGTGCAGGCGGCGGGGTGGAGGGAGCGGGCAGCGTTCAGCGAGGCGGCCGCGTCTTCGAGGGAGCCGCCAGGCGGCGGCGTCCAGGCGGCGTCGTCCAGGCCGTCGTCCAGGTGGGGGCGTGGTCGGGGCGTGCAGGCGGCGGGGTCGAGGGAGCGGGCAGGGTCCAGCGAGGCGGCCGCATCGTCGAGAGCCGGATGACGAGGCGTCGAGGGAGCCGTCGGTGAGGCGCGGCCGAGTCGGTGTCGTCCAGGCCGTCGTCCAGGCGGGGGCATGCAGGCGGCGGGGTCGAGGGAGCCAGGTGCGTGGTCGAGGGAGATGAGGGCGACGTGAGAGACGAGGGCGGCATCGTAGCCGTCATCCTCGTTTGGGACGGGGTGGAAGAGGAGGCCGCGGTGGGGGAGGCGTCCAGGAGGTGCCGTCGTCGTCAAGGGAGAGGTGACGTCGAGGACGAGGCGAGGGCGCTTGCGAGGCCGGGCCGACGTTAAGAAGAAGGCGTCGGGGAGGGCTGTGACGCGTCAGCGTAGCGTACTTGTTATGAGCAGTTATAATAATTAGCGGCTGTTATTGCATAGATCGTATGGGCGAACGGTCTAGTCAAGGTGATGTCGAGGTGTCCACGGGGTTTGATGTTCGATTCCCGGTCTTTGCTGTATTTTGTAGCAGCTAGCAATCATTACTAATCACTCAGACACATCCGAGCTCGGATATATCCGAGGTGGCTGCCTCTGTTGGGATTCCAAATTGTCGGAGATTTCCGATTACACACCTGGGACACTTTGACCGCCATAGCCACTGCAGTGACTAGTGACTCGGCGAGCCTCAGGCTACCAGCATCCTCATCATCCCCGTATCTCCATCTGCCGAATTCCCAAACTCCTTTCAAGATTGCACTAGATTTGCTAGTAGTATAACCACTCTCCGTCCGCTTGCTCATTGCAGGTGACTGGATTTTGAGTGCACCGTCATCCTTCCTTGCTCATTGCAGGGTCGTTGGACATCAAGTCGAGTCCTACGTTATTATTGCTCATACTACTAGGTCAGTTCGCATCGCCGTGTTTTTCTTGTTCCTCCATTGGTTTACTGTCTCATTGGGCACGTTGCAGCCATGGCCGCCGTTACTTGTTGGCAAGCACGGCCGCTTGAAAACCTTCGCGAAATTCTCGATTCTCGTCGATCCCTACTGCACGGCGAGCAGGTTGACGCCCTAGATTGTCTCTGCGTTGCTCCATTCCGCAATCACGATGAATTATGGATCTCCACACCAAACATGGACTTTGTTCCGGAGGTCCCTGTGCACCCCGACGACACACCCTTCAGATATTTCGGAGACGGCATGCTTGGTGCATTTGAACATCTGAAGTGGCCACAAGCTTTCGACCCAGTGGAGCCCCATTCCTATGCTGCGCCCATGAACCCGAGACTGAAGGAACTCCAGAAGGTCGACGATCATCATGGCTTACGAGCACCGGACTTTCCAGTGGACGACAAAGAAGGCGGCCTTCCTCAATTCGAAGATCCGGATGCTGCGTGGTTTTCCTTCAAAGGAACGGACTTTCGTATCTGCGAGGAGCTGCCGCGCGCTTCAGTAGGAATCTTGTATGAGACAGTGCTCTCCCGCCTGCGCAAAGCGATGTTGGAAGTGCGTAGGATAGGAGACGAAATTGGGGCTCAAGAGTTTCCCGAAGGCACTCCGGCTGCTGTAGTCAATGCACACACGTCCAGCTACATGTACCAGAGACATCGATCTGAGGCCCTTTATCGTGCCTACGGTTCACTCTCGCAGATTCCAATGCCTTTCTCCGACACCGTCTTATGGTTTCGTGAGTTTCAGCGTATCCTGCTTGAATTACGCGCCTGGATTATCTATATGCTGGTAGTGAAACCTCGTATGGAGGATCCTACGTTCGATTGCCCTCAACCTGTTCTTCCTCTTCGCGGTGTCATCACCTCAAGTTTGTCAATGCTTCGAGAGTTGTTCCGGATTGGGATCCCGGTTTGGTACATCCGGAGGCGCACCACTCTTACAACCCGCACACTTATCATCTCCGTCAAGACAGTCATCAGAACCGGCATCTCCTTCAGCTCATCACAGATTTTTGAATATGCCAACCATCGCACCAAGGCCCCTCTCTGGGTGGAGGCGTCACACGGTGAACCGTTACGCGGCACCATTCAAGACAGGCTGCGAAAGTTTAGCTTGACCAGTCGACCAATTCTACTACCGCTGGAGATCTATTCTCCTGCAACGGTTGGGGAAATCGAGCGGCAAAATCCGCCTGTGTGTCGGAATCATGCTATGTCAGGGCCGGATATTTCGCATGTCATAGTCGATGAAATCCCGACCGAGCGTGACGTCAATAGCGACGAGCGGCAGACCGCGATGATCAGCGCTTTCACTGGTAATGTTTATGGTAAGACTCGATTGACTAGGTCAGGCTTGTGTAACTGATGCACAATTTGTTTAAATAGCCGCTAAGCTTGTACGAGATGGTCCTCGTTTCATCGATGACCCCGCTTGCACCATGTTTGAGACCACCACATCCGACTTTGTTGTGCTCGCGTCGGCCTATTCATCTAATGATCAGTGGCGTAGAAGTCTGTTGTCGAGGTCTCGCTCATCTGACAAGCGTGGTAAGTTCCCTGCGTTGCGCCTCTATGGTTTCATTGTCACGCAACACACACAGAACATCGCCCACCATCGCCCGACGTGAAGAATGCTCCCAAGGTCCCAGATGTCCAATCAAACGCAAGTCATTCGCAAATTTCGAGTCCTCCGAAGACACTGGCGCCTCATAAGCAGCGTAGTAACAGCCATCGATGTCATGGTCCTTCTCCTAAAACAGGTCTCCGGGTTGTGCACCCCACTTGGCTTCCCCCACTCGCCCCGGGTTGGATAAGCGTCTTCGAAGAGACCATGGATTTGGACGATGATCCAAATATGGCCCTTCAGTATCCTCTCCCCCCCATTCATCTGTTCTTTGCGGACAAAGGAGCCGTTTTTGGGCATAGAGTTCACAACTGGCTACGCATTCGCATGTGGTGTCTGCTGGAGGTTCTATGCCCTTCTAACCACTGTATGGTCCTGATGACGACCAGCCAATGGAGGATTGCATTAGAGGGGAGATATTACCTGCCAGACAACATGGTCAATTGTACCGTGAAGCCTCAATCCTCTTCACACGACATGGCTCGCTTACCACCATGGCCTCGCAAGACTAAAAAGGCTCGCTTGGAACCGCAAGTCGCGTCCAATGTCACCAGCGCTTCGTCGGTCGAGGTGCGCAAACGTAAGAAGGCCTTGGACAGACGTGTTGCAGATCGGGTCGACATAGGTGTCCGATTCCTGGTGCACGCCGGATTCGCACCATACGATGACACTACATCTCCGCAATGGGGCAGAACCTTCGTCACTAGCAAGATGGCTCATGAGGATAAGGACCTCTGGGCTGAAGTAGTATGGGAGCTTTCGGTAGCTAATTTTCGTCTTGAACTCCTACAATTGGACAGGAAGGTTGTCATGGGTGTTTACTGTTACGAGGACAAACGGTATGCCGCCCAACGCGAAGGAAAAATCTGCCACATATGGGCCACGGGGGGTCTCAGCGTAGACTGGGAGCGTGAGAGTCGGTGGGTGGACCGACTTGTGATTGAAGATTGGGAGGCCAGGCGTGGTGCTGTGAAGGTAATGGCTGAAGTCCTCTGTGGATGGCCCGGCGGAAGTAAGCTTATGTGGCACAAGGATTACGATTCTAATTTCAAAGCTTTCACAGACTTCGAGCATGCGGTGTTTCTCTTTTATACTGTCACGTTTCACAAGCATTGTGGGAGACTCCCTATTATGCCTTTATCGCAGCCCAAATCCCTCGCTCGTCACGTACATTCATGATTTCGCATGTTTTTTTTGCCCTCTCACGCAATAGGTTCATGTCGCAAGTCTGATGCCATTCAGAATGATATACATGTATCAAACAACGCCGTGTCTCGGATCGTGAAAATGCCGTCTCTCGTATTCGAAGTACCTTTCAACCGTTCTTTTCGATCTACGAATGGTGACTAAACGGCGCTAATTAGAATGCGGAAGAAACCTACAAGCGCTCTCGGACTACCCCAGAAGCCTGACCTTCTGCATTTCAACACTCAAAACTGGCCGTCTTCAGTTTATCCATAGAGCACGGTCTACAGACACGTTGTGACGATCGATCTCTCGCTTCGCCTTCAAGACCTCAAGGCTCTTGCGTTCACTGTCCGTCTGATAACCTTCGGTTTGAGCGGAATCGGTCCGCGAATGTCGCGGCTTCGGCTTGAGTAATACATCGAGTAAGTCCAGCAATATGGCCTTGAAATGGATCTCTGCCCTCGTGTGTATATCCTCACGAAGCTCACGTGGCAGCGCGCAGGGGAACATGAAATTGTGATTCGGTTTCGCCAGCCACTTGCGCGCGCCTAATTCGGAATTCACGAAATGGCAGACAGGGCATGCGAGTTTAGACGTGCCGACGTAGCAGGGGTCTATGTCGCTCTGTAAATCTCCATGTCAATATTGGCATTGGAAGGTGTAGGGGGTGAAAACTTTCCGGATTAACACCATGTGCAGCAAGCAACATGCTCCCATTGTCCAGGTTCTTCCCGTCCAGGACGCTAGCCAAGAGACACTCGCAATGGATACTCCCTTGGAACATGGGAGTCGGCGATAGTAAATTCTTGCAGTGGCGGCTAATTGAGCTCCCCGCCTTCTCGGCGTCCCTCGTCATCAATAATTTGAGTTCGTCGATCACTGTCTTCGTGCGAGCAGTCTCGTCGTTCTCGCTCAATACCTCCTTCACCACCTCTTCCCAGGGTGCCATGTCTGTCCCAGGATGTTCGGCAGAAATGACAGTGTAAGTGATGTTCCGAAGATACTGTGCCGAACCCACGAGACCGTGAACAGCGAATGGTATCACAACCTGTCGACGCAGCCACTGCTTGTATGCGTCAATCGGTGTCGAGCCCACAGTGACGAACATATCTGTATCATCGTCGTCCACCACTGCTTGTTCCTCCCACGTATTTGGCTGGCCCTGGGACTCTCTAGATGGTGTGGTATACTTGGGTTCTGTACCTGCGAAGGGATGGTCGAATATATCGGGAATGGCGAGAGTCAGGTAGTCTGCGAAAGCGTTGGAATATGCAAATGCTTCCAAAAGAGTGACATAAAGCCAGGTCTTGTTCATCATCGCGCCGAAATTGTCTGGCTGGGCTTTGGAAATCTCGTCCAAACAGGTCTGATAGCCTTTCAGAGCCAAGCACAAGGTATGATGGAAGGCCACGCATGTCTCCTTGACAAAAAGAACGTCATTGTTCTGCGCTCGGGTTTTCAACTCGAGTCCTCCGTGCTCCACGCCGAAAAGGTCGATGCCCCACCAACGTGCTATGAGCTCTCCAGAAAGGACTTGGTCCCGTTCTTTGCGTAATGTAGACTTCTTCTTGAATAGTTCAGGCAATCTGTCAGGTTCGGCATTCAAGATCTTGCTGAGGAAGGCGGTAGACATCGTACACCTGAGTCGAGAGCGCATCTTGCGGTAGCCACGAGAAACGACGTGAACGCCCAGGCTGTAAGGTGTGGTGTCCTCTTTCTTGAGTAACTCGATCACCTCCGAGACGTGCTCATCAAACTTCATGCTTTATGAACTATGTCAGAAAGGTTATCATTCGATAGAAAGTTCGCACTCACTTCTTTTGTTCATTTAACATGGCCTTTGTAAATGGCACGACATCCTGTCCCCGATCCTCCTCATTCGTCTCCGATTTACCCTTCATTGCTACTGACCGATTCATCTTCCCTCTCGACGGCTCTGTCGCCCCCGTCCTCGCCTCTGAGCTTATGCTCCTTGTGGTCATCGCCTCATCTGTCGCAGCAGTTGTCCTCGTCCTCACTTGAGACTCTGTCTCCAATCTCACTCTCTTCTCCACTTTCGCTTGAACCTCCGATTTCAGAACTTTCTTTCCCTTCTCCGCGCCCGTCCCCGTCGTCTTCGTCTTTGCTGCGAGATCGGTCTTCCCTCTCGCCTCATTGGGGTGTGTCGGATTGGTGGTAATGATGCAGTTATGCATTACTTGGTCTTCCGCGCATTCTATGGAAGCGTCTATGTCGCGTTGATGTGAGACCGAGACGACGAGGCTGACGTTAGCGCCCCTCTGCATACCTGCCGCCACAGCCACCACTTCGCGGTCTCTGACAAGCAGTGTAGCAAGCTGATCGAGCAATCGGTGCTGTGACTGGGGCCTTTCGACGACTTGTCTCTTGTCTTTGTAGACCGTCTGCGTCTGGGATAGCGAATTATTTTGTCCTCGAAGATAAAGGATAACCATGATCAAGGTGGTGATGGTTTTGAACTTGTTGATCTTGTTGACCAGGGACTCGGACGCGTTCATGATTTCGACGATAGTAAAGGCGGGGAATGGGAACTGAAGCTCGGAGACAGGACGTAGTAAGCAAAGGTAGCAGTGAATGTGGGGTGACGCCATATTGACCTTCACTTACTAATATATACGTCGATTGCATCCGGAAGAGACGCGGAAGATTGATCAGGGACTATCCTGGACTATCTCGGTCAATCGCCAGTGTTCAGACAGACTCAGCAGTGCCTCAGCATCGCTTTCTCTTGATTTTAAAAATACGAAAAAATGACAGGTTGTATTCCAAGAAGCTAAGATAGGTACTGTATGTGCAACAATTGGTGGGTAGAAACACTAAAATGAGCCTGGCCGCTACAAAGAAATCGGTTGCAACTCCGATGGAGCTCGTGCCGGCAGAATCCGTCACACGTGACGGCTACAACTCCCCTTTCCAACTCTTCACCCATCGCTGGCCCATCTTTGCTTCATTTAACTGTATACTCCCCAAGGATGGCACCTCTTCCATGGCACCTCTTCCATGTCATCTCCGAACGGCGCTTGCTCATTGCAGGCATTGTTTGGTCATCAGCAGCTGGCTCCTTGCTCATTGCAGGGTGTTAGACTGTCTCTGTCTCAACGGCGTTTGGAGCCTCTCCAGGCACTCATCGGTGGTTCGGATGTTAGAGGGTTTTGTGGTACAAGACGGTTGACCGTAAAAATGTGATGAGCACTTTCTGGTCTTGGGTTTCTGAGTAGTCTTCTCCTCATAGAAGCTATTCTACTTCACTACAGCGCATAACGATTTGAGATCCGATCGGCAAAACACATCTTAGCGAGCGAGCGAGTCATGTCTTTCTACATATAAGCTGACAGACCATCGCTTGCGCTGAAAGTCCCCACCCGCGCTTGTATCATTCGACCTCCTCTGGCCACACGATTTTCATGGAATTGCCGCCGGCTTTCAGCGAGTCTTGTGTTTGCGGAAGGTCATTCTCGCTGCCATCGGCGCTCACTTACCACAGGCGCACATGTCAGAAAACCAAGAAAAGGTTTTCTGAGGCGCTAGCAAAAGCCAAAGAAGTGTGGGCTGCGAAGAAACGTCGTCGAACGGATGCTGATGGATCCAGAGCAGTTTTGGAGACAGCACCGTTGGTCGCGGAGGTCTTGGAGCCAGCATTGTCGATCGCAGAGGTCCCTACACCAGCTGTACAACAGGTGAGTTTACATCTCAAAGTTTCGCCCTCATCTGTATCTTAAGGTTTTCAGTCTATTCCACAGTCGTCCTCCGCAAATCAAGATGACCCAAACCTTTCTCTGGCAGAACGCAGGCCTCGTAGAGCAAATACCAGGCTTCCTAAACGTTATCGTGACATGTTGCCTCAGCCCCCGGCAGCTTTACCCGTTCAGTTGCAGTCGCTATCAGAGCCATCTTCTTCCGCGTCTATAACTCCGATGCAGTCGCCTCCCACCGTAGCCCTCTCTTCCGATCCACCTCAGGTGATTCAAAAGTCTTTGCGACAGATCTTGAAGTCTCCCCGAAACATTTTTGGGTTGTTTCGTCAGTATCATGCCACTGACTTTCCAGCACACGATCCCGAACGAGTCGCTGAAAAGCCTGCTTTGTCAACGCAGGATGACTCGAATGCCCTCCCTGAGTCTTCTTCTGCGCC
>JBCAQO010000062.1:0-33384 GCA_039111635.1 Heterobasidion occidentale | reverse complement strand
TGGACAGTCTCTTCTGTCAGATCGTTGAATGCCTGATACCAACAACCGGCGCGTTTCATGAGGATTCAGGAGTTCAATGCAAGAAGGTACTGTCATCTCCGAATAGGTTACATATATACAAGTCAGGTATGTATGGGTACAATGTGTCTGATGAAGAATGAAGAATGTCACACCGCAAGTTGTTCAGAACTGATGCGACGGAACGAACGCATGACTCGCGTCTTAACTCTGCGAATAATAAGGCGCTTGCGTGTGCAGCTGGAATAAATTAACTTGGCTAGACAGGCTCTGCGTCTGCGAAGAAAGAATTGAGCTATACCCTGTGAAGGTTGCAGGAGTGTCAACATCCATCTAAGGGAAATAGCGACAGAATCAGCAACATGCATCAAATATCTGAAATATCTACCATACTAATTCCTGCGAGCCGATAGAACCTTGAGACTGTGGTAAGGGAGTTGATTCGAGCAGGAACTGGCCGTGTTGAAATCGTCTTGGGCGAGGTTCCGAGGAAAAGCAGGCTGCGAGATCGGGTGAAGTACTGGGTGTTTCATCTTAGAGCTCGTGCCTAGCTCTTGTCCAAGAGCAGACGCATCCCCGGAAGGAGACGCGGCGTCAGCATGGGAGAAATCTCAGGGAATACAGCACCCTGCATCTTCGTATCCCCTGGTGCCGCTGCAGAGGGGGTGAGAGCTGGGGAGATATGCCTTGCGTCAGCTGCTCTTCGATATCCCGTGACGACGAGTTAGAGTCGTATAGCGGATCCGCGTCTGTATCCCTTCTACCTCTCTGAGCTGGTGACGTAGGTCCTGTGTGAGCTGCAATGGCGTTCTTTACCAGTAAGCTAAGGGCGGGAGACTCGGGAGGCGAGCTCGCAGGGGAGATGGAGACGACTGAGCTGCTAAGGCTGAAAATCCTGAGCGCTGGGGCGTGACTGGGTAGGGGGAAGATGATACATGCTGCACTGGCGTGGCTACTCGAGGAGGTGTCAAGGGAGAGGGATTTGATACAAGAGATGGTGCTGGAGCCTCTATGGTTACGTCATGTCTGGAGGGCAACTTGGGAGACCTGGGGTGTGAATCTGCACCTTCACTCGTGAACAGCCCATTTTGTGAGTGAGAGGAAGATGGAGAATGCGCGTCAGATTGGGTGAGTATGGTAGTGGAGATGCTATCTGCGTATTGAGTTCAGTGAAACAATGTTGGTTGTACAACATGACGCGCACCGATAGCCCCATTGGCACTCTCCACGCGACGTAGCAGTTCTATGTCCTGCCTAGGGACAGGCTGAGCCTGTTCGATGTGTTCTCCCACGACATGATCTGCAAGACCCTTGTAGGTCGGGAACGCGCATCTACACCAGTCCCAGCGACAGAAAAACGACGGGCTCATGCCGGTCTCTTTACTTTCTGTTAAAAATCAATGTGAGTAAGTAGCATAACACGTCTTCAACACTACAAGGCTGACCTTGCAACTCGCATTGTCGATGATCGGACGAAGACAACAGAAGCGGACAGGAGCAAGGGTTCCTGGGGTTAGGAACCGGACCCAAAACATTTGGCAGGAAAGTTGGAGAAAGTCAGGTTTTGGTCTCGATCAGTTCAAAATGAGGCAGTGCTCAGCCTATTTCTGGACATAGTCAGCATCCAAAGAGTTTGGGCGCTTCCTTCCTGACAGCTTTGACCTCGTCACGTCGATATTCTGCCAACTCTTACCTCGGAAACAGTTGGCGACTCTCTTCGCTGCAGGCATAGCGATTCTACGATCGTTTCCACTCTACTTCTCCCCTTGTTCTTCATAATCTCTTTCCCTGTGCAAACAACGTGGATCATGGGAGTTGCGGAGCTGTCCTTATTTCCGTGGGACTGACGTGACCCAATTGTATTGCACTGCCAACGTGAGCAGCGCATCTTTGTTCTGACTTCCCATCCTCATCCTCGTTATCCAGCTAGGCAAGCCTTCGAGGCGAGATGAGCCCTCAATTGGACCCATCGGCCGTGAGCGCTCTTCTAGAACCTTGTGCTGAACTGACTGACCAAGAACCACGGTGCGATCATTCAGCCAAGCCCTGCGGCACCCTCGAACACTGCGTCTCCCCAGTCTAACGGAACTAAGATAATAACCATCGTGTCCGGCTGCGTGGGGGGCTTCATCATAATCCTTGCCGCAGTTCTGGTCATCGTCCCGCTTTCCCGGCGGTATCAAGAACGGAGGCAGCAAAAACGAGCAGACTCCGAGCACGGTTCCCTGCGCGGTCATCAGCGGATCATGTCTGGACCAGATTCCTCTGTACCGCTCTTGATCCCTGAGGAACAAGAGTCCGAGAAGGCTCAAGCCCGCAAGATGCCCTACGATCCTAGTGCGAACATGCCTCACGCGTACAGCGGGAAGCATCGGGTTCTTTGCCAACTAGTCACATCGTCGATAATTCCACCCAATTGTTGCAGGATTATGATCCTTGGAATGGCAATGCTGAAATGTCCATAACTCGGCCGCTACGACCTCCACCCACCCTTCGCAGAGCGAAAACGCGTGTCCCTCATACCCCCATGGCTACGTTGCCTGAGGATGGCCCATCGGACGCGGCTCCTGTGCCAGTTCCATCCCCTGCCCCTACCTCACCGACTTCCCCATCCACGAGTTCTGATACGCACCCGACCTGGTTACACATACCAAAACCACCCTCACACAGCGGCGTCCCACTCATCGGAGCCTTCCGCAGCTCGATGTCATCCACGACCTCTACGAATACGATGCTCCCCTCCCTGCAACACTATCCTTCGCTCTCTTCACGTTCTCGTTCGCCAACCACGTTCTATTCATTGTCTTCGTCATCATTGTCGTCATCCGCTGCGCGCGAACGCGGTGCTGCGACTGAACATGGAGAGCTTCATCCGCCACCAGCTCGGCTCCGCGCATCGGGAGGCCCGCAGCAGATGCTGAAGGTTCAGCCTGCTTCCCATTTGCCACCGTCAAGACAGGCAAGCTTGTTAAGCGCCGTTCATGCGCAAGCTTCTGATTCGGAGCGAGACGATCGGGCCAAGGTGACTTCACGACAAGTACCAGTGCATCTTCGCTGTCAGTGTACACTGATGCACGATCAAGCCTGGCAGACGAGAATGGCAGGCCCAACAGGGAAATACCTCGCTGGAATCCTATGTCGATGATCTCATCATATTGGACTTCAGGTCAACCGTCATGATTCAGGTCAACCGTCATGATTCGTGTTGTTTTGTTTTGTTTTCGTCATAGTTGCAATTTGCATTTAATCGAGTGTTCTTTATCTCACGTCTCGTTTTTCTATCATCTTCACTGCCTGAAGCAGATTTGCCCAGGACAATTCCCGATTACTACACTTATGACCTTTTATCCCTACGTCGTCGTCGAACTTGGACGTGTCATCACATACCACTCGCTGTAATAAGTTACGTCTTGCCGATGTGCATGAGATCGCATGCAGACTCCCGCCTATAGAACAGCGGAGCGCCTTTTCGTTCAAATACACCCAACGCCAGCTGTCTCCGTGGCTGACCTTACACAGAAGATGGTGGTTCTGTGTATATATACTAAGACCCAACGCGACTTCGCGTCGTAATTAATGCAATTGGTGTATTGCAATTGCCACCTATCACGGTTCGACGTTCAAGCTCGACTCTTTCACCATCCCCAACCCTGCGCACGGCCTGCCCTCGATGCACCGGAGATTGCCCCGAAAATATCTCAAGGGGATCTTCAAGGTATATTAGGAATATACCCGTAATATACCACGAATATCCCTGGCTGGGAATATCCCTCGAATATCCTCCAGTCGATCCAGACTGGTTGATGACTCATTCACTTCGACGGTCACATGATGAGTGCGCGTCGCCGGACTTGTCGAAATTTCTCCAAGTCGTCCTTCCTCTGTCGCCTCCTCATTGCATGTAGTTCCATAGCTCTCTATGAACCCCTAATGTTCACACTTGGCCTCGAGAATCAGGACAGCAGATTCTTTTCAAGACCTCTGCCTCTTCAGTCGTGCAGTCCGCATGTTCTGCCTCTGTGACAGCACTGCTGCACCATCCCTCCACACCTCAAATCTTAACGAATAAACTGGCGGAACATGGCCCCTTTGACTGCAAAAACAATCCAATGCATCTACAGCGGGCGTGCGAGGGATCGGACAATCCAGGATAACCGGACGCAGTGGAGAGACATGGATACCGGCACCGAGTCAACACATTGACGGTCCTTTGTGAGTTTTTTTTTCACTCAAACAGTCCCCACGGACATTGTGGACCACATTGCGACGCTCACACATCTCTACTACATGAGAACTCTGTATAAGACAGCATATATGCGTCCGGATAGGATATATGCTGTCTTATACAGAGTTTATTGGAATGTATAATTGATGAGCTCGCTCTCTTGAATTTGCGGAGACGTCAAGACCTGTTGTACCCGCCATGCTTAAATTCATCAGCTCCAGCAACGACTCCCTCAGAGGTGCGTGGATCGGCCCCGTGTTCTCCTCGCACTCTTCCCGCACTTCACCGCGTCGCGCCACGCGCTCGCCTTCTGCCTTCTTCAGGGCGTGGCGGTCTACGTAGTGATCACCTCAGCGACGGTTGTGAACCTGCTCACCGTACACGCATTGCTGCAGTACGACGACAGCGTTGCAGACACAGATACGGACCCGGGGAAGCCATGCACGCATGTGGGGGAGCACCGTGAGTTGTCGATCAATATGTGCATCCGGTGGCGGCTATGCCGTGGTCTATCATCAGGTCTTCCTGCGCGCGGGTGCGTGGAGGGCTTCAGGATTAACCTGAGCCTCTGCGGTGCGCGCATAAGCGAGCGCAGCGGCAGCAACATCAGTGAGGCCTGCACCCATTTGGGCTCTCCGTTCCGCAGTGCTGACCCTCCGCACTGCATTCTTTCCAGTCCCCCTGCTCCTGGGCCTTCCGCATGCAGGCAACGGCGCGCCACTCTTCGCACTCGCCGACCTCGTCAAGCTGCAGTTCTTCAAGTCACGGTGACCTCGTCCCCCACCGCGCTCGCCCTCACTAACTGCCTCCTCCTGCCCCCGCACTTCACGCGTGCCCTCCCCTCCCTCCTCTTGCGCTTCCTCTACGGCTGCCCCGCTCTACAAACCGCTCTTCCTCGCGTTCAAAACGGTCCCCTTTGTGCTCCCCACGCGTGTCCTCCGTGACGTTGCCATCCGCAGGATGCACCTCCATGCCGCAGGCACCGATGCGCTCGCCGGCGTTTGCGCTCGTGGCTGGACATGCTCGTGTTCGATGGCACGGTGCCGCAACCGGACGCGCCCCCCAAAACACGTTCTTCACGTCCCTGATGCGCCGCGGGCGTGAGCCGCAGCCGCTTGCATATGCGGGGGAACATCTAGATGAGATTCACACCTCTCGCCTCTTCGGGTATGTTTTGTAGACCTTTTGAGCCTTGGAATTGTCGTGTAGCCTTCAATAGCTTGTAGTTTAATCATTTTGAAATATATTTATTATCTATTTATGGAGCACATTTCAAAGCAACTGGAATGATATTCAGCTCGAATATATCTGAAATATACCGTGAATATACCCGCACCGAGAGATATTCCGGGTATACTCAAGGTATATCGAGACATTACCTTGAATCGACCGTGAATATCCCCGGAGGGGAGGCGGGTATATTCGCGGTTTACTCCGGGTATATTGCTAATATCCCCCGAATGTACCCAGGGGATATTCGGGGCAATCTCCGGTGATGCAACTCTGTCCAACTTATGATCAATAGTAGACTGCCCTCGAGCATTGAGCGAACGTTCGGAGACCACGTCGGAGGATGGAGGAGATCCTTGCCTCTGGGCGACTATCTTGGGCGCTCGCCGTTTGATGTCGCACCACAATCACTCAACAGCTGATGTGATCCCGAACAGGTTTTCGTGCGTTTATTTATCGGTCCCTCGTTAAGGCCTAACAAATGCACAAGCAGCCGATGATTGACATCCCCTCGACATCCCCCACAAGACAGATGTCAGCCGCGATAGATGGTCGACATCTTGCTCTTGCAGGTTCATTTCCCGGAAGTCTGTCTGACTAACTTTATTCTCAAACACTGTCCTTTTATCAGATATCACCGTATCTTCCAACTCGTTATCCATTCCTTCGAGAAGCTTCAGGTTGATAGTTGATGAGAAGCAGCGGAGAACAGTTTTCAAGAGGCGTGAACATGGCCATTGTAAATGGACAGTTGATCCTAGCGTGTCTGTACCTCGTATCCGTCATTTATGAAGCCAAAACTGACTATAGCCCTTGCTCTACACCAGAAATATCGCACCTGCATCCATCATCTCCATATACATATACAAAAGCGGAACTTTAATGATTTCTTTCGCAAGAATCAGGTCGCGACCATATCGTTAGTTGGAAGGACGATTCTGGAAGCATGGGACGACAGCTTGGGTGTTCGACAAAGTAAGCAAGATGCTCTGTCTTCTTTTCAACTTTTCAACTGACCGCAGGATTCACCTTATGTAGCATTTGCGACAGACTGTGACGGATTCAGAGTAACTTTTGGCAGCTCTCTACAAATCGTCACGGTGACTTGTTTATCTTTTTGAATTTGTCTGTAGTAGAGCTGATCTTCTTTTGACTCATAGTCACGAAGCTGAGCCACGACGATAGCTCAAATGATAAATTACAACAACTGTCGGATATCGTTAACCTACCTACTTCCTTATTCTATTTTGAGCATTCCTTAGATCTGCTCCGCGAGATATCCCAGAGCATTGAAGGAAATTTAGCAGTACGTCTGCCTTTTTGCACTTGTTGTGTCAGCGTTAACAAAGCATACTACTAAGATCCGCGATCTGATCTCCGAGGCCGATAAGTCCCTGGAAGACATTTGCAAGGTAGAAAATCATCATGTCCAGTAGTTCAAATTGACTTGCTGATTGCGACGATCGTTGCTTCACAGAAATTGCCAGCGAAGAACACCGACGAAGACTTCAGATCGCTAGGTGATCGCTTGTACCATCTCTTGCTCATCGTAGGAGATCCGAGGTATCAACATGTAGTACAGTCGGACATCAACACGCTCTCAGGGATTATGTGGGTGATAGTCGAAGCTGGAAGTTTGTGGACAATTCCACATCTGCAGGTGAGTTGACTATGTTCTGTTATCTCGCACAATTATCAAACCACAGCTCAAGCTCCTGCACTCGAGGACGAAAACTCAAAACCTCGCCAAAATACGCTTGATGATCTCAGTGGCTGGTTGACGCTGCTCCGGAACAATTTTTATGAACGCAGGAATATCAAAATCTTCGAAGAAATAGAGATTCAAGAGAGGATAGTGTCGAGAGCGATGCTGTCTCAGAAATGAGCGTCACTGGTAAGTATCTTTGAGAAAACTCAAGCAGCATTTCATATCTATGTTATATTCAGCCGCCGAGGACAAGAGACTTTCACGCTGGCTATCACCACAGGAGGATTCTGAGGTCATCGCCAATATTCGGTGTTTGGAAGGTACTCGACTGACCGTGTTGAAGGAGATTCATGCTTGGATCGACGACGACAAAGCTCCAAACCTACTATGGCTTACTGGTGCTCCAGGATCTGGGAAAACAGCCGTGGCATCGAGCTTGATAACTGGATTGCAGACACGCCAGCGATACGGCGGTTCTTTTTTCATTCCGAATCTTTACAGCGATGATCCATGGGCTACTATTGCATATCACCTTACGCAATTCGATCCAGCTTTGAAAGCATCTATACATACCCACATCTCCCGGAAGGACCTTGTTCCCTTGTCTTTCGAAAACTTGATACACCAACCGTTAACGGTCCATATCAAGCGCTTGAAGAGAGGCCCTGTCGTTGTCTTGGATGGACTGGACCGTTATCCAAGCACCTTGCGTGCTAGACTTCTACCTGTTATCCTCAAGTGGCTCGAACTTCCGCGGGAATGCAAATTGGTGGTGGTCAGTAATCCGGACTACGACATCTTCCGTGCATTTGAAGGTCAATCAATTCAACATATGGAGCTACTCACTGGACTCATGGCCGACGAGGATACGGATGGAGACATTCATGCGTATATCGAGCATCGTTTACTGGAAATAAGGATCCGGACGAACAGGACACAGTGTTTTCCCCCGTTCTAAGCTATGGTATTCAAGGTGACTCTAATAGGCGGGACGCCAGCTTTCGTAGTCAGTCGCAATCGAACGCATATCCCTCAAACCGTCCATCTCAAAGTGATTTTGATGCTGCGCTTCGCCCTCGCTTCAGCCCTTATCATTCAAGCAATCCATACCAGCCCTTAGCCCCTACACAAGCAACTAACTCACGCCCGATACGCCGTTCCTCTAATTTGAGCCCTTATAACCCGTACAATCCCATACTTGGACAGACCCAAAACCTCAGCCCCCCTAGTCACCTTGAATACCCTGCCTGGTCCAATGCCTTTAGCCCTCCGGTCATCCCACCTATGAGTCAGCCTCCAACCAGGTCTTTGAAGACTGTACACTTTGAACCCGTAGCCCGTCACCGCTCAATCCTCCCACCCCATCTGCACGGCCAACAGTGTCTAGCGACTATATCAGCACGCTTGTGGTTAATGCTGCAGGCCTGTTTGCTTGGGCAAAAGCTGCGATGGACTTTGTCGAAGCAGGTGCCGATTTCGAAGAGCGCCTACGTGTAGTAAACACGCAAAGCTTTCCCCACATGGATGAGCTGTATAAAACTTCTATAAGCCGCTCCTTCGGTTTCCAGCCGGGCCAGTGTATCATGCGACAGTGGGTGCTATCGCTTGTGCTTTTACTTCCTTGACTCTTTCGGAGCTTTCGTATCTCCTCAGCGACCGATACCAAACAGTATCTCCAGGATGTTTGTCGCAGGTTGGCTCTCGTAATCTCAATTGGTGTCAGCGATAGGCATTTGACTATCAGGCACTCTTCTTTCATCCATTTGTCTCGGACGCAAATCGCTGCGTTGCGGAGTATCAGCCATTCTTTATCAATCAGACACGCGCTCACCGCAAGCTCGCCATAGCTTGCCTGCGTCTTCTGCTTGATGATCAGCATGGTCTTCGATTCAAAATATGTGGCCTCACCTCTTCCCACCTGGCCAACAAGTCTATTCCTCATCTAGCAGAGATAGCCGCCGACAAGATTCCTTCACACCTGGTGTATGCCTGTGAATATTGGGCCGTGCATCTCACGCAGTTACCGACTTTATCCGAACAGGGTGACCGGAAATAGTCAGCTTGTTGAAGCGGTTCCTCGAAACACATCTCCTCCATTGGTTGGAAGTTCTCAGTGTCACAGAAAAAGTCGTTGATGCCCCGCAGCTCTTACTCCGTGCGGTTCAATGGCTGGTACGTTGTTTCTTTGCCTCATAGCTCTATGCCCTAGATTCATCTGGTCTTATTAGGAATCTGAAAGGGAGATCTACGCTTTTGCAGTTGACGCTCATCAATTCGTCGCGATGTTCATCGATGCTATCAAAATCAGTATTCCGCACATCTACCTGTCAGCTCTTTCGTTCGCTCCTGAGGCATCTATGGTAACAAAACAATATCGTAGTATGTTCTCCCACCTTCCAGACATTGTTGATATTACCGCCATACATGGTCCCGGTAATTCTCCGTCATGGGAGTCGAATGTAGTCTCAATCCCATCCACAAGCTATCATGGCGACTCTCTGTTCACGCGGTCTCCTTCCAAAGACTCTAGCGCATCGTCATTCGACAGCCTGATATCAAAACCCCTAGCTCCTCGCCGAAATTCTGTGCCGCTGGAACCCTTTCAAGCTCTTCACAGTCCTGCCAAGCTCATAATCATACAGAGTGCGAGCATTGGGAATTCAATAACGGGTCTAGATGAAAACCTCACATTATGGACCTGGGATTGGGATGAGAGAGGTTGTGTCAGAAGATCTTTGGTTGCAGAAGAACCGCTTTCCTTCAACGCTATCGCTTTGTCGTCTGATGGAAGGTATGCTTCGACGGCAGATGACGATGAAATCTGGATATGGGATGTGATTGCTCGGACCGCTTTATTTGGACCTTTAACAGGTCATACAGATTGGGTTAACGATATGGCCTTTGCATCCGATGGACTGTATCTCGCGTCGGGATCAGATGACAATACTCTGCGCGTTTGGGATTGTCGTACTGGAAAACCTGTCTGTGATTCTCTTGAAGGACACGACGGTGCTGTCCTTGCGGTAGCATTTGCATCAAGTGGTGGCCAAATCGTTTCTGGTTCAGCTGACCGGAGCATCCGACTTTGGGATGCGGAGACAGGTGCCATGCTAAACCGACTGCATGGGCACACAGACTCAGTTCTCGCCGTTCAATTTTCTCCTGACGACAGACGGATAGCATCTGGATCTGACGATGGGCACGTCATTGTTTGGGACGTGCTGACAGGCAATTCTATCTGGCTATCATCTACATATCAGGGCCACGAGAGCTTTGTGAACTCAGTAGCTTGGTCACCCGATGGGATACACCTTGTTTCTGGTTCCAGTGACATGACAGTTCGTGTCTGGTCTGTCGAAAAGGGACAACAGTCTGTCCACCACTGCGAGGACACACTGGCTGGATAGTGTCCGTAGCCTTTACGTCTGATGGCGAAAGGGTGATTTCGAGCTCGGAAGATTCTACTACCCGTGTTTGGGACTTCCAATCCCGAAACACTCCATCATGGCACTGCAGCGAGCATGAAGATTGGGTCACTGCAGTGGCATTCTCGCCCAGCGGCAAGTACCTCGCATCAGGCTCATATGACGGAATGATCCTTCTTCGGGATGGTCATTCTGGTGTAGTTCTTCGAACCTCTTTGGGGACACATCAAATGCGTCCGTTGCCTTGCATTCTCAATAGACAGCACACTCCTTGCCTCAGGATCCGATGACGGAACGACCCAAATGTGGAGTGTTGCCACTGGTGAAAGCATGCAATGCTTCAATGGCCATAGTGCGGGTGTCCGCTCTATTGCCTTTGCCCAAAATCAAAAGAGCGTCGTATCCGGTTCAAATGACAATACTGTCAAAGTGTGGAGTATCGGATAGGAGCCAGCTTTTTTGCTTCGAACTTTCCAAGGTCATACCGACTGGGTCTACTCAGTTGCATTCATAGGTCAACGAATTGTCTCGGGCTCAGCCGATGGAACAATTCGGGTATGGGACGTCGAGCAAGGGGATATCTTTGGGCCCTTGGAGGTGCATAACGGGCAAATCACCTGCATTGCTGCTTCTGTGCGGCGGGATCGCATTGTGTCTGGGTCTGAAGATGCGACATTATGCATATGGGATGGAAGTACTGGAAAGCCTGTGCTCCCTGCTCTGGTTGGACACACAGGACGTATAATCTCTCTCGCTCTGTCGGCTGATGACAGATGTGTATTCTCTGGATCGGAGGATTCTACAATCAGGATGTGGGATATGGATACCGGCGCGGCGCTGTGGGTACCTATGCGATGGCACACTCAAAGTGTTCTCTCACTTACCGTGTCACAAGATGGTACGCGCCTTGCATCAGGGTCAGCAGATTGCCTCATGTCAGTTTGGAACATCAATACGGGACTTGATCTCTCGTGGCCGGCGAGTTTTATGCGTCAGGTGCATAACGAGGATGTCTGCACGATAGATAGCCAGGGATTCTTGGAGGAATCGCGCCTGACGAACCCAAGAGACGGCTGGATTCTCGGCCCACACGGCGAACTTTTGTTATGGATACCTCCAGATCGTCGGAAAGGGTTTATCACACCTCGGACAGTTGCACTGCTGGGCATGTCTGGAATAGTCATCGATATGCGCCAATTTGCTCACGGCTCGAATTGGGAGCAGTGTCGAGGATGAGTATCGATTGCATCATGATCGTCTCTGGCCCTATTGAGAATGCAACCAAATCATTATCAAGCGCAATAGCTGTAGGTCGGTGAACATATCTGTCCTTGACATGTAAATGGCTTCCACTTGGGATCAGAAGATATGAAAATCCCACTTATCTTTTCGAGGATGGTCCGATAGATGTTTCCGCAAAAACATCAAGGTAGGGAAGCTGATACGCCCTTCAGGTGTAAATGGCTCCCAGCCGGGATCGAATGACTTGACGATTTCAACGACCTTCTCAACGGTGATGATGAAACCATAGAATAACTTGTGTGGCGGTGTTTTGCCTCCTCCGCACATGGTCATTTTCGTGACGTTTCGAATCATCTCCGCGGTCAGCAGCCCTCATGAAACGCCTTTGACGGCTCTTTCGATGAGCTCTCGGCTTCGCACGAAGCATTACAAGGCAAAGTCAAGGTTCATTTCCGTGACCAGTTCCACAGTGTCTTCTGTTTTCTCTGGAGCGTACTTCATAAAGCTCTTCCATCACAATCCTTGCGAGTAGATGCGGCAATGGTGTCTGTCATGTGCTGCTCTTCGTCATGCGAAGTTCGTCATCAGAGAATCCGAGAGTGATTCGCACTCCCCCAAAGTGCGTTCCATACAATGTCTCCTGCTCCTCCAGCTCGTTTTCGCCTTCTTTTGTACAATTTGCATGCACCTGACAGATCATGCTTTCTCTCCACATCCATCCGTCGCACGGTGGCCTCTTCCATTACCTGTCCCGCTTGCTCGAATCCGCATATATTTGTACAGTCCTTCCGACTGGGTTCTCCAGCCCTCTCTCCTCTTCGCCCACGCCTGGAACTCAGTCAAGGAGATGCGCCCCCTTGTTTCAATCTTTGCTTTGTCCATGCTGTTTGCCGTGACAGCCGCACAGAATCATACCGGAACTTGTATGCGTTCTCTACTCCCCTCAGTGATACCTTCGCTAAACATGTATATTGTATGTTCAGTATTCACGTTTGATCCTGGTCTCGGCGCGTGTGGGTTCACGAATACGAGTGACCAATCGGTCGCCTCTGTGTCGCAAACATTCTTCAGCGCTTTTCCGTTCGTCTTTCGGCGAGCCTCCTTACCTTACGAACTAATACCCTGCTAGAGGCGCCACTGAAAACCCCAATGAGTAAGCGCTTTCGCAACGATTCTGGTTCTAGCCTATCTGACACTGCATCCAGCAACCCCATATGCACTCATACACTTACCATCACTTGTGCGTATTGTTCTTTTTCCCCTTCTTTTCACCTTTCAAAATCACCGCTCGCAGTCCACAACACGAGTGTAACTGCGCAGATTGTCGATGTCTGTCCTGGGTGCCCAGAATTCAACGTCGGTCTTTCTCCCAGCGCATTCACGAAGTTCGCCCCTATTTCTCAAGGCATAGTCAACAATGTGACGTGGGTGGTCAATTGATTCTGAGAAGGATTAACATGTGTACAATTTTTATGAATTTCTTGTTGTAATACTAGTCTGTTTCGCGAAGCGGTCGAGATGGATGAAAATTATGATCTTGTCCCAACTAATGACGTCGTGCCAATGACCACAGAACCCTAGACCGCTGCTAAGGTTAGGATCAAAGTGCTCTCCTTTTCACTACGATGTTCCCGTCCCGTCTGGCTGTCTCCGCGCGGCCTACACGCTTGTACGCTCTCAATTTTCGCGCCCTATCGACACCAACACCACCTTCGGGGCCGTCTAAGCCATACCGTCACGAAAAATCCCCACCGCCGCCACAAACATGGCTTACACGTCAGCTGAAGAAGTCACCAACCGCGATGCGACTCTTTCTGAACATCTTTGGGTCTCTTGGCTATGGATACTCCAAACAAATCGCAGCGAGGAGGGCTCTTATGATGTACAAGGAGCTGTGCGCACCAAAGGCCGAAGAAGAAGAAGAATTTTGGAGGAACGGTGAGTTGTCTCCTGTCTACACTTCTCAACATGGGAATTACGCGTTTTTATACGCGCGATGTATATCTCGATGAGTGGAGGTAGTAGCTTATTTGATGAGCATGCTGTCTCTGGCATAGTTGTGCCGTCGCGTTGACGGTACGTATATGCATACCTCCATGAGAGGAATTGGTTTCAAAAGACGTATCCAAAGACGTCTCAACAATTCAGGGCATCGGTGACATTTTGCCACGCAAAGCGTGTCCATAAACCATCTCCATGCTCGCGAGCTTGCTTCGATTGCTATGAATAGAAGACCAAGTGTACGGTCTTGTAGTTTGCATGCGCGTTCGTGCCCAGCCCCGACTTTCAGGCTCTCACAATCTTGCGCTTCTACGCCTCGATGCTGACATAGATTTGATACGCAGAATGCCATCTTCCGCCTACGTTTCAATCTTGGTTTACAATCACTAATCTCCATGTTTGGATTCTCACCACCCGACTTCGAGCACTTCCCTCCCCACATGGTCAAGAGCATATACAAGGCTTGATCGATCACTTCTTCCTCGACGTCGATGAGCGGATACGCCAAGTTCTTCAGCCACTCCCAGCTCCGTCATCAAAATCTGCCTCAAAGGGCTCAACTTCAGAGGAGGCCTTCTACACAAAACCTGTCAAGCGTGGGCGTGCGCCAGAAGCCCTCGTAACAAAACAGATGAAGATATTCCGAGAGCAATGGGCAGGGCTTGGGATGGCCTGTGATCTCGCGCTCGTACGCGGTGACGCAGAGCTCGCAGGCGCAATCTGGCGCAATCTGCTGGGCGCGCGAGGTGCCAACGGGATTGTGTATCCAACTTCTACGGCATCCGAGGCTGCGTCAGCGCCATCATTCCGTCGCGCGATAAACCCGGGCGGGGAAGTTGAAAAATACAGCAAATACTCGTCTGACGCGATACAGCGTCTCGAGATGCGGAACGACGGGTCTGGTGTCCACGACTTTGCACCGGAAGAGGCGGATCGGTACCTTCGGTATCCCGAGACCATGGAGCGACTGGTGACCTACGTGCGAAAGGAGGTGGTGAGACTTTCAAGAATCAGCGACGATGAGATTATGGGCGGCGATTCGAAGAGTCGATTTGGGAAGGAGGGGAAGGGGGCCGAAAAGTTGAAATTTGGGAAAGTGAGCGAGCTTTGAATCTTAAAACTGGGCGGGTATAAGGATAGAACCACTCGTCAGTAAATAATCGTGAGTCTATGGTCGTCTCATGTTACAAATATCGTGGAGACCGTGGCCCAGACACGCTCTGCCGATAGGACAAAATCCGCCATCCCAACAAGCTGCCTCATGTTGAGGATTGAATATTGAATGTCGAATGTTGACCGGTGACCCTAGTTTCCTCAGCAGACTGATAAATAGTTGATGATGAATTGATGGGGTCGGTCTCTCCTACTATCATTCCACCGGAGTTGCAAATGGACTAGAGGTTCACATTTGGGTTTTTGAGTGCAATATAGAATCATGTGCTTCAGGAATATTCACCTGTGCTCTCATAGTCAAGCCCAGTCAAAAGTCAGTTGAGGCAAATAGAGGCAGATATAGGTGAATCTATATGAATGGGATTGAATCTGTCTCCCTCAATGTGACTAAGTGACAAGAAGGGAAGCAATATCTAAAACGAGAAAGAAGCGTCTGAATTGAGAAGCTTCTTCGGGACAGGCATGACAAATGTGTGACATTTGTGGCCCCTGAGAACTCAAGGCAAGCCTCGGGACTAGATCCCGGGGCCGACCTCAAGCCAACTCTAGGAGGGCTTATGTAGATACATGAGACTAGACTAAGAGTGTAGCGTAGAGAGACATGAGTGGAGAGGGATGGTGGGTGGGGCAAAAAACAAAGTACGTAGTGCGTGCTGCAAGCGCGGCAGTGAGTTCGGAATGGTATGTACTGAGCAAGTAAGAACTTACCTGCGAGTGCGGCAGTGAGTTCGGAATGGGGAACTACCGCTGCACTCGTGAGGTATATATGTATGTAGAGAAGAAAGGAAACGAGCCCGGGTGTCTTGGACAAAGCGAGTGTTATGACTTGACCGATCGGGGCCCTTCGCGGCCGGTCTATCCGATGGATCAAGCATCACATGCTAGGCGGCTCCACTACGGAGCGTACACCAAGGTATTCGGCATGTCCTTAGGAGCCGACAAGACCGATGGTTCTTCAAGACATCGGTAAAGGCTATATTGGAGGGACATGAGGCTCACGAAGTTCACACAGTAATAAGGGAGGCATTCACATGCCATGGGCTTAGGGTTTACGGGTAAGCACCTCGTCGCACCATGATGGATCAGTACGACTGGAGAAGTACAAGAGTAGGCGCCGACAGAGAAAGACGGCGGCCACAGCTCTCCTAGGATGGAAACCTGGAGAAGCACACGGACTCTTACCCTATACCCTATACAGTATATAAGGCCCATAGAATAGGCTGAGGATCTTCAGTCTATTCTCTTTGTTCTTACACAGTCTTCGTACTGTGTACTTCGTTCGTTCGTATCTACGAATACGAACCTCTTCGTTCCCCCTGTATCCACACATACAGGGTTCTTAGAGACCAATCATTATTCCCTCCTGTATCAACGCCTGATACAGTCGAGACTTCACCCACCACTCAGTCCATTGTGCGACCTAGGGAAGAACCTGTTACTCTTGGGTTACTGAACGAGCAGTTCGTAACAGCGAGCAGTGAACAAAGCAAGGCAGCAGATAAGTGAGATGGCAGACAAGCGAGATGCGGATAAAGCAAGGGGTGCCCTGATTGTGGCGTGGCGCTTGCGAGAAAGGGTCCCATTGACCCCGAGCAACACACCCCCTTCCACTTGCTCAAACCATCAATGTGACTGAGTGACAAGAAGGGAAGCAATATCTAAAACGAGAAAGAAGCGTCTGAATTGAGAAGCTTCTTCAGGACAGGTATGATAAATGTGTGACATTTGTGGCCCCTGAGAACTCAAGGCAAGCCTCGGGACTAGATCCCGGGGCCGACCTCAAGCCATGACAGGAAGGTCGCAAAGACACGGAGGGTCGAAAGTGATTGGCTGAGGGAGAGCCAAATGAAGAGTTCTGGATAATTGAAGAAGGCGGGCCTGGTCTACCTCAAGGTAGAGCTTGAAGGCATTGCTGCACCACTGGCCTAGGAGTTGAATCTCATAGTCTGAATAGCCGGCAACTGCTGCAGAGGAGGTGGCGCCGCGTCGGAAGCTGTGGCCGGCAAATTCCAAAGGATTGTACCCCACGTGGAGAAGAGTGGCCCAGATCATCTTGAGGAAGAAGCCGTAAGAGAGCGGCATGCCAGGGCGCTCTTTGAATAGTGCAGCGGTTTCCGGCTGGGGTTTCACCTTGAAGTGGGCTTTGAGCGTGACCACTGGGCAGGTTGCGGAGCTGGGAGGAGCGGCAGCAACCGTGATGGTGGTGCCTTTGTGGAAGGGGTCGGTTTTAGAGCCAGGGAGGAAGATCGTTGCATGAGTCAGGTTAGTGGCATCGGGGAGTAGTCTGATGGAACCAACTGTGAGGCCGGTCTTGGTGCCGAAGCCTCGACGGGTGCCTTTGTGTGTTATGAATTCTCTGCAGCGGAGCAAGGCGGAGTAGGCAAGGCAGCAGGCGGTGCAGAGGTGGAGTTGCTGAGGGGAATCTGGCATGTGGCTGAGGATGTCATGAAGAATGGGGAGGGTGTTAGGTCGGAGACCTATCACGTGCACCGATGCACGAAGGGGTCCCTAGGCTAAACCTTCACTAGTTCGTATAGTCGTAGACTCCAATGGATAAAGACGATGGATCGTCTTTGGGCTCTTTCGAGGAACTCGGGGTCGCTGTCTGCTTTGTTCTCGAATAGATTGAGAAGGTGATCTTTGAGGTCTTCTCGATGATGAGGAGGAACCGGATGATCTTCTCCTGTCCAACAGATGACACGAGGGGGTGTCCAACTGAGAACGCGGAAGGCAGCTAGTCCGGTATAGAAGCGGATGAGTAGAGGGAGGGAGGGAAGGGAGACGAGTCCAGTGCTTCGTCAGACCGTGTAAAGAGTTTCTCAGATCTGACAGAGATCACGAAGCGTGGGCTAGAAAGGTAGCCAGACGCCGGGTGCAGTGCAGAGATCGAGTGTATTACAGGTGAACGAGCTGAGCTTCTTAGAAGCTCATCTCGGCTATTTACGTACAGAAGTGTCTAGGGCAGGATCAAGATCTGGTCCGTGCGCTTCTTAGGTACCGAAGTCAACGATCGAGATCCGTAAGCTAGAATGCCTCATTGACCTGCCATATAACCAAATATAGTAATCCGATCACTAATGTCCATCCACATCTTTGATCGATCAAGAACCAGGAACGGGGTCAGGAACCAATGTCTGTCCACATCAAGAATCAGGAACTAGAAGTCAGCGTTCATGCATCAGCATGTAAATGGTAAGGAGTCATGGAAAGTGGTCCGAGTCTGTAGCAAGTCCGAAGCACTTGACCAGCCCATCCACTCACGTGCGAAGCACGTGTTAGGACGCGGTCCTAACACTACCCCCTCTCTATACAAGTCTTCGGCGCTTGGCGGGTGCACCGATGGTAGGGGCAGGTCTCCTCAGGTGGACTTCGTTGAAGGTGGGGATGTTCCGAGCGGGATATCCGGTCCAGTTAGCGGTGTCGATTAAATGGTCTAATGCCTGCTTGTGGTACCCGTATTCCTCAGCCGTCCTATCCATCTGTAGACGAAGGCGCCGGGACTGCATGCGATGCCTATCGTAGTCTTGAAGAAAGCCGTGCGCCATAACGTCCGTTCTTTGGCGAATGCCCGTGATTGGACATCCCACGACGAGATGGCCGGCGCGTCCGCATTCCCAGCAGGTACGAGTGGAGGGGTCGGTGGGTGGAGAAGGCGGGAGAGCAGGAGGGGTAGGCCAAACGTTCTCGGAGTCCATGGCATCGGCAGGCCATCCTTCTTCAGTTGCGACAGGAACGTCCGGCGACTGGGGGGAGGCTTCATCGACAATGACAGGATGGGTGAGGTTGTCGCCGAGTAAGGGGGGGGATGGGGACACAGCAGGGGGTGACGGGGGTGGTACCGGTAACGGCTGAAGTACCTGGCGATCCTGGACGACTTGTTTGGGGTCGTAAGGGGGACTGGTGGGCCGCATGGATTCCGTGGTTTCTTCGTTGGCGGGTCGAAAGAGTCGGGCGACCGGGAGGACTGGTTCCGTGATTGCCGGAGGATCGACGACCATGGGTTCTTCGACGTCGACCTGGTGAAAACCTTGTTCCTGTAGATCCGGCTTGGTCATAACCCAGGGCCTGACGTTATCTTCCGGGACACTTCCGCTTGACCAGTAGCTTGCGACGGGGTGAGCTCCACGACTGTTAAGGGGGAAGGAGTGAGTCGGCAAGAGTCCCTTAGGGACGTACTCCTCTATCTCCAGACGCGCCCCATTAAGTCCTGTAAAATAGAACCAGCGGATTGTGTTCTCCTTGTACTGGATCCGTGCCAGAGTTTCGAGCCAAGCCACGATGGTGTGCGTCTGGAGGAGGACGGAACTGCTGCCAACGATGCCTCCTAGCCGGAAGTTAATCATGTCGTTGCGGATGGCGGGGAGATTGATCAGCCCCTTCATGCGGTAGGAGGTGACGGTGATGTTGGCGAGGAGGATAGCTTGGGTTTGGTTGAGCGGTCCAGAGAATACTTGATAGCATTGGGCCCAAACCGCTTGCTGTAAATAAAAAAGGAAGGCACGAGGGTTCTTCAAGCCTGGTTGGTTCAGAATGATGGGGGCCTCGTCCTCAGCGAGCGTGAGGTGGTAGATACTGTTATTGGTCTTCAGGTCTTGGTAGAGGCGGAGGTCGTGAAGGGGGTTGGGTAGGGTGCGGATGCGGATACGAGGGTTTTCGTTGTGCACTGCGAAAGCCAACGGTGGGACGACGATATGGGGGTTTGGCATTTCAGCCGGGAAACGGGGAATGACAAATTCGGTGAGGGGGTCGGCGACATGGACGCCTTCCGAGGGGATGTCGTCCTCGCTGTCGTAGTCCGAGTCCGTGTCGTCAACGAGCGTGGGGGTGGTAGTGGGAGGGGTGATGGTGCGGAGGATGAAGGGGTTGGGGGACGGGGTGTTGGAAGCGTGAGGGGAGGTGGTAGCGGAAGTCATTCTGATGTTACTGAGAATATAGCGGGGGGAGTGAGCTAAGAAGAGGTGTGCAGGGGCAAGTGACATTCAATGGTAGCTGGGATGCTGAGGAACATTGATACGCTAGAGGTGGCTCTAAGTGCCGAGCACAACACCAAAACAACCTCTAATGCAGGGGTGCTGGAGCTAGTATCTGATACACAAGGAATCGTTAGTGAGGACTTTAGAAATAGATGGCGCACTTGAGAAGCAGCGAGGAGGGTGAGATTATAGCGCCCGAACGGTTTCGGGACTGCACCGAACACCAACCGAACATTCGGTCGGTCGTGTCGGTGATTCGGTTGGTAACGAGGAGGTAGTGTCGCGACCGACAACTACGTGCTTCAAGAGCCACACGGGACTCTGACAATATACGAGGGAGGACGGGGGGTACGAGCGAAGAGACGAGTACGAACGCGAACAAGGCCGAACGACGAAGATGACAAGTTTTCGGGAGTCGATGAAGACGATTTCAATGGTTGAGACGAGTGCGAATGAGCTCTGAACTGTGGGGTGCGAAAGCTGGTTTATTCCAGAGTTGTATGTAGGTTTTTATAGTAAACAGAGCCCCTAAGTAAAATATTAAACAAGAAATGAGAGTAGATGTCGAATGGGCGCCAAGCCTTAGCGATCAGAAAAGATAAGAAGGTAGGTGAGATGTCCATATGGGTTCCGAAGGTGACAAGGTAAAAGTTAATCAGCGATGGCGAAATCCCGAACGTTCGGGATCCGTCGCCCGAGCGTAGGTAGATGGAACCGGCGTTGGAGAACCAATGAAAATAAAGAAGAGGTATCGTACGACCAGGGTAGCCAAGTAATGGTGTTTGACCGACCATGTGGAAGTCGGAAGATAAGCGATAAGGACCGACCGACTCACGGAGGACATCGGCCGATACGGACTACTGGCTCTGATCTTGTAGACACTTATCGTAACGCTCCTATGTGGTCATGGTAAGTACGTGACGTGTGGGCGAACTGACCCAAGTGCTGCCGAACGTCCTTCGGTGGCTTGTCGTCGGTCGGGTAGGGACCGACCGTGTTCGGTAAAAGTCGGCGTCTTCGGTACTTGTCTAGCGCTGTTCGGTATCTCCCCAAAGCTTCCCGAATACCTCCCTCGGACCCTAGCGCGGGTGCATGCTCATCAACGTCTTTGTCCAATGCAGGGTGTCTTTTATACAACAGAGGAGATGCCAATGGTGGCAGCGGCGTAAAGGGATCCGAGGACAAGGGCGATAGCGATGGAGACAGCGGTGAGAGCAAGAGTCGCAACAACGGTATAAACGGCTACTGTGGATAGAGTGGGGTCGAAAGGGGTCATAGTCGTTTGCCTGGCCATGCCAATCCTCGGTTGGTCTGCTTTTGTAGCTCCTGGTATGCTTGAGTCCGCCAATTAGAGCTGTCCGATCGCTTCTGCTGTAGCTTTGATCGAGACGAGTCTATATTGGGCTTCTTTGGCTGCGCTTCTCGATCGTTGATCGTTGATGGTGGCACTTTTGATCGAGGAACCAGGGGCGGCCTCTTTAGCTGCGTCATTCGTTTGTTGATCTCTTCCATGATCTGGGGGATAGCTAATCCTGTGGCGAGAAGCTTCTTTCCGATCGGATGCTTCTTGAGCTTCTTTCTGATTTGATCTTCTTCGGCTACTCTGTTGAGTTCTAATTCGATCACTAGGGCCAGAATGGAAGCTTCCATTCCTTTGACTGCCCGAGGGTGCCGGCGGTAGAAGTCCTTTATGGCTTCTTGTGCGTTAGTGACGTTTGTTGCGGCTTCCCAAGAGTTGTCCGATTCCGGGTAGCCCTTCCATTTGATCAGGTACTGCAGGATCTTCCATCGTCCGAAGCGTCTAGCTCCGACAATGGCTTCGACTTCAAATTCTTCTTGCCCTTCGATCAGGTCCGGAGCCGGTTTAGGGTAGTTCGGACCATAGACCTCGTTTTCCTTGTAGGGCGTGAGTCGACTAGCATGGAAGACGTCGTGAATGCGCTTCCAGCTGTTGGGCAGTTTCAACCTGAAGATGACATTCCCTATGGTGTCAATGATTTCAAATGGCCCAAAGCGTTTGGGTCTCAGTTTCTCTGATGGGTGATCGGTGTGGATGTTCTTCCCATCAAGCCATACTTGATCTCCTTTCTTGAAAGGCGGCAGGTCCGTTCCAAAATGGTCGTGCTGTATCCTCATGGCTTCGGCTGCAATTTTGAGGCTGGCTTGTGCTTCCTTCCTAGCACGTTGCAGAGCTTTGAGGCGAGCGTCGGCGGTGGGGACATTCGTGTTTCCGATGATGGCTGGGTAAGCCCGTGGTTGATATCCATGGAGAAGTTCAAATGGTGACTTCTGCGTGGCCGAGTGCTGATGGGTATTGTGGGCGTATTCCGCATAGGGGATTAATCCGGCCCAATCGTCCTGTGAAGAGCTGAAAAATGCTCTTAGGTATTGTTCCAGTTCCTGATTCATTCGTTCAGTAGCACCGTCTGTCTGTGGGTGATAGTGCTAGGACCGCGTCCTAACACGTGCTTCGCACGTGAGTGGATGGGCTGGTCAAGTGCTTCGGACTCGTTGCAGACTCGGACCACTTTCAATGACTCCTTACCATTTACATGCTGATGCATGAACACTGACTTCTAGTTCCTGATTCTTGATGTGGACAGACATTGGTTCCTGACCCCCGTTCCTGGTTCTTGATCGATCAAAGATGTGGATGGACATTAGTGATCGGATTACTATATTTGGTTATATGGCAGGTCGATGAGGTATTCTAGCTTACGGATCTCGATCGTTGACTTCGGTACCTAAGAAGCGCACGGACCAGATCTTGATCCTGCCCTAGACACTTCTGTACGTAAATAGCCGAGATGAGCTTCTAAGAAGCTCAGCTCGTTCACCTGTAATACACTCGATCTCTGCACTGCACCCGGCGTCTGGCTACCTTTCTAGCCCACGCTTCATGATCTCTGTCAGATCTGAGGAACTCTTTGCACGGTCTGACGAAGCACTGGACTCGTCTCCCTTCCCTCCCCTCCCTCTACTCATCCGCTTCTATACCGGACTAGCTGCCTTCCGCGTTCTCAGTTGGACACCCCCTCGTGTCATCTGTTGGACAGGAGAAGATCATCCGGTTCCTCCTCATCATCGAGAAGACCTCAAAGATCACCTTCTCAATCTATTCGAGAACAAAGCAGACAGCGACCCCGAGTTCCTCGAAAGAGCCCAAAGACGATCCATCGTCTTTATCCATTGGAGTCTACGACTATACGAACCAGTGGAGGTTTAACCTAGGGACCCCTTCGTGCATCGGTGCACGTGATAGGTCTCCAACCTAACACTTGAACGAGCTCTTTTATCCCTACCCTATTCAAGCTGGATCCCAGCAGAGGCAGCTCTTTCTCTCATCAGTCAACAACATTTTAGCAATCGCCAACAGGGTAAACCTAACGGCAACCCCAGCAGCGACCCCTCAAGGGAGAATAAACAACCCCAGAGCCATAGAAGTCGCAAGACACCAGAACCCAGGAAAAGTCTATTCAGGAATAGCCACACTCAGGCTACAACAAGCACCCGAAATATTTATAGACCTCCTTAAAACTGGATATAGATTTTCCGGGATTTGCTTCGTCAACGAACCAAAGACACCGTTCACACTCACGGACAACGGAGAGCTCGACGTCATCAGAGCGAGGAACTGCGTCGAGATACACGACGGAAGACCAGATGATTTCCCCGTCGCCGTTATCCCCGATCTCAGAAGAACCATCGCAAGGAATATCGACACAGACGGAATCAGAGCGGAACTCGTCAAGACCAAGGAGAACAGAGACCACGTCTCAATCCTCATCCACTGGACCTTCTCCTCAACCTAGGAAGACACACTGGAAGCCCCTAACTCTCCGCCAGTCCGAACAGAAATTGAAGGGATCGTTTTTATTGTCAGAAGAGGAGAGTTCGCCCACAAAACTTATCATCTCCGAACCCTCATCTCGGGACACACATTCTCCGAGATCATCCAACTCATCGACCAAATTGATATTTCCATCAACGAAATTATCAAAAGGGACCCAGACTTACAAGAAGCATTACAAGCCGGAAGAAGACAGGCAGTACCCTTCTTCTTCAAAGAATAAAGAAACAACGGACGAAGTCGCAGCGGGATACCCTCCCGGCTATAGAACAGACCCAGCAGAAGTCTACGGAGACTTACCCGAAGACGTCGACAAGGATCAACTTTATTACGACGAAAGGAAAGCACACTTCTACTACGCGGGAATCCTCACCGGATTCTTCCAACAACAAGGCAAGAGCGAATACGAATACGCGGCTTGGGGAGGAGAAATCGTCCACGCAGGACCCGACCTACGCCTCGTTAAGGTCGAGGACTACGTCGCAAGAAAGACCTTCGATAAGCCTGAATCACCGGCAAATCGGCATCGTGACTCGCCAAGACCGCACATACATACTCTACCCAGAGAAACAGCCAGTGGAAGTCGAGTCTCTAGAAGAAACACTCCCGCTACATCCCCCTTACAGGAGACCGCTCCCCAAGAAGACTTCCGAGCCTCAACACCGGAGTTTGTCCCCGAACCGGAGTATTTTGAAGCACCAAGTGAAGATCAGGAACCGCCTAACGATCCAGAGCCCCGCCCGATACAATGTCGGCAGATACTGGAGGTAATGAGTCCAAGGGACCAGCTATGGCCAAACCCACCACCTTCAGTGGAAACAGGAAACGAACCGAGCAATTCCTCCACGAAATCGATCTGATGTTCCTGGCTAGGAAGAAGGATTATGCGAACGAATTCGCAAAAATCGCTTACGCTCTATCGTATATGAAGGAAGGCTCAGCAGGGATATGGGCAAGAAACTTTACCCAGGCCAGGAACACGCTGAAAGATTGGAACAAATACACTTGGGCAGACACGGTCGGCTACACATCCGTCCGAAAAAAGATAGCCACCGACTTTGAGGAGTTCAACAAAGAAGCCGATGCCCGCGACAAACTGGCCCGAGTCAATCAGGGAAAGGAATCGTTTAACACCTACCTTCAGCTGTTTGAACAGCTCGCGGCGCTTGCCGGTGTAGACGGAGAAACCAAGAAGACCCATTTCCTGCGAGGACTCAAGTGGGAGTTGGCAAAGGGAATTTATGAAGATCCCTCTACAGACGGGACATGGGAAGAACTAGTCGAGAAGGCCAAAAAACACGAAAGAATGCGCATCGCAAGGGACCGAGCATACGACCTCCGAAAAGGAAAATTCCAAATCTACACGCCGCGTACATTTTATGACGAAAGGGCACCCCCACGGCACGATAGGGAGCCCCAATACGAACCTATGGATGTAGACGCAGCGGAGATGGAGGCCGATGCTGTCCGAACTCGCTTCAAGAAGCTTACCCCGGCGGAGAGAGATCAACTTGCCAAAGAAGGCAAGTGCTTCTTTTGCAAGAAGCCCGGGCACATGGCGCGCAACTGTCCTTCTCGACCCAAGAGAAGATTCCAACCCCCCCGTCGCAGACCAGTGCGCGAAGCAGAAATGGACGAAGGACAATTCGACGATGAAGACGTCGAAGAAGGAAAAAACAGAGTCAACCACATCCGCCAGATGATGATGGGACTCAGTTTGGAAGAAATCGAGGAAGTTCGAGCCTTTAGCGACTCGAAGAATTTTTAAGGCCTCTCCCATCGGCAGCGGATGTGGAGAGTAGGATTCTTGCAGGAAATCGGTACGCTCCTCTGGCCAGTAAAGATACTGACCAAGAGCATGGACATCCAGATGTATTGTATCTTTCGGAAATGAAATCACATGGTGCACCATCCCTCTGACTCGAGACAATGCTCATAGGCAAGAATAGAAAAGCTGCTACACAGGCACTAGTGGACAGTGGCCACTGGAATCTTCATGCACCCTCGCTTCGTAGAAGCACATCGAATCACTACACACAGAACCCCCACCCCCATCCCAGTCAGTACGGTTCAGAACACCGAGTTCAAAGGAGGACCTATTACACGATTCGCCAACCTCAAATTACAGGTTCTAGGCGAAAAAGGGGGGTTGCATACAGAATCAGCAAGATTCTATATCGCAGAAATAGGAAAAGAGGACGTCATTTTAGGAACTGACTGGTTATTAGAACATAACCCAGAAGTCGACTGGCATGCCTACGGGCTACATTTTACCAGATGCCCGCCCTCCTGCCAAATAAAAGGAGGACCGGTAAAAGCTAAAAGAGCTACAAGAAAACCAGGACGTCCTAAACCAAGCATACGGCGCATGGAAACAGTACCGCAAACGGGCGACTACTCAATACCAGTGCAAAAGCCGGGAAAAGCAGTACCAGGCCGGAAAGTGGGAAACACCACAGTACCACATCCACGGACAATACCTACAAGTCCGGAGTTCACAACTCGAAGGTTGAATGCCGAACGTCTGAAGGCCAGAACCAGAAATTATAAGGTTCCGACATGGGCTGAAGAAGACGTTCCAGAGGACGGTGACGGACTTCCGGCACTTCCCTCCAAGGATCTTGAGGAAGATGGAGTCTATCTCGTCAGATGCCTAGATACGGGAACATTACAGGCACTGGAATTATACAATGACTCTGAAGAAGGCGTCGATATACATCACGCCGAAACCACGGAACTTCCATACGCCAACACACCGGCTCAAGGAAGCAAACCTGCCAAAGCACCGACAGGGAAACAAACAAAGCACACCAATTCGCAAAGACTTGCAGAAGAAGCAGCCAAAGGGAAACCCGAACTATCCTTCGAAGAAATAGTGCCGAAGGAACTGGAATTATAGGAAGGTTTTCGAAGGTCGACCAAAAGGACAGCTACCGCTCTCTCGACCTTGGGATCACAAAATAGAAATCAAGGAAGGAATGGATCACTCGCTCAAACCCAAGCTATACAGTCTTAGCCCTGGAGAGCAAGTGGAACTCAAGAAATTCATAGACGAAAAACCTCCAGAAAGGATTCATCAGAGAATCCAAACGCACATGGCATCCCATTCTTCTTCATCCAAGAAAAAGAACGGGAAACTACGACCAGTAATGGATTATCGCAAACTCAATGAAATAACAATCAAGAACAAGTACCCTTTACCGATTATTCAAGAATTACTGGACCTTCTAGCCGAAGCCATATATTTTCACTAATGGATGTTGATACAGGATATAACAACGTACGCATGAAAGAAGAAAGCGAGAAACTAGCCACGTTCGTCACCAATTTAGGAATGTACGAACCTCTGGTGATGTTCTTTGGATTAACCAACTCGCCGGCAACATTCCAAACGATGATGAACGCCCTCTTCAAAGACCTCATCTATGCCGGATTAGTGGCAATCTATATGGACGACATCCTAGTATTCTCTAAAACAATAGACGACCACATCAAGACAGTGCGCAAGGTTTTACAGATCTTACAAGACAACGATCTGTATCAAAACCCTCGAAGTGCCACTTTCACAAAAAGAAAATTGACTATCTTGGATATGTTATATCACACGGACATCTGGAAATGGACCCGATTAAAGTGGCCGGCATTATGGACTGGCCAACCCTGGAAAAGTCAAGGAAGTGCAATCATTTTAGGTTTTTGCAATTTTTATCGCAGGTTTATCAAAGATTACTCAAAAATAGCACGACCGCTATTTGAGTTAACACAGAAGGAACGCACCTGGGATTGGACACCAGCATGCGAAGAAGCGTTTCAAACGCTAAAACGAATATTTACAGAATCTCCGGTGCTCGTTATGCCAGACACAAGGAACCCGTTTCGCATTGAATGCGACGCTTCCGACTTCGCCACCGGAGCAGTTTTATCACAAGTCACCAAAGATGGAAAATGGCATCCATGTGCTTATATTTCCAAGTCGCTCTCACCAACAGAACGCAACTACCCGATCTACGTTAAAGAGTTGCTGGCGGTTGTTTGAGCTTTTGAAGCTTGGCGACACTATTTGGAGGGCGCCGACCACCCGGTAGACGTCTGGACGGATCACAAGAACCTCGAATGGTTCTGTTCAAGCCAGAAACTAAACCGTCGACAAGCACGATGGTCACTCTACCTCTCGCGTTTCGACTACAAGTTGACGCACAAGGCAGGAGTCACTAATAAATCCGACGGTCTGTCACGGTGTCCAGACCATAAAAGGGGGGGAATTTGACAATTCAGGCAAAACACTCTTGGAGCCCAAACTTTTCAATAACACAGAAAAGATCCGAAGACCTTTCGCAGAAATCAATGCCATCAATACAGACAACAGTTGGGACCCTCATCAAATACTTCACATTAGGGCAACTGGACGAGGAGGCATTACCATAATAGACGACGACCTCCGGAAACGAATCATTGAAGAAAATAGGAAAGACGAATGGCTACTAGAAACCCTAGCCAAGATTAAAACCTTAGGACCTCGAAACATGAAGAAAGGTTTACAAGAATGGAACGAAGAAGAAGGATTGGTCCTTCACCGAGGAAAGATATATGTCCCTCGAAACGAACAACTTCGTCAAGATATCATCAAACTAAACCATGACAATCTAGCAGCAGGACATCCAGGACAAAGGGGAACTCTAGCCTTAGTCGGACAAGAATTCACTTGGCCAGGAATATCAAACACGGTTCACCAATATGTGGAAGGATGTGCCATCTGTCAATCCACCAAGAACGACACACATCCTACCATGGTACCCCTACAACCAACAGAAATCCCAGATCGACCCTTCGGAACAATAACCATGGATTTTATTACAGATCTACCAGAATCAAATGGATACGACTCGCTACATGTAGTAACCGATTGATTCACCAAAACTGCAGTAATAACTCCATGCCTGAAAACCATCGACTCTGATGGAATGGCCAAAATCTTGCTAGAAAACACCTGGAGACGCTATGGACTGCCAGATAAAATCATATCGGATAGAGGAACTCAATTCGCTTCAAAAGTAGCGCAAGCCCTGCTCAAAGAATTAGGAATCAAATCCGCTTTAAGCACAGCCTATCTGTTAGGTCGGAGACCTATCACGTGCACCGATGCACGAAGGGGTCCCTAGGTTAAACCTCCACTGGTTCGTATAGTCGTAGACTCCAATGGATAAAGACGATGGATCGTCTTTGGGCTCTTTCGAGGAACTCGGGGTCGCTGTCGGCTTTGTTCTCGAAGAGATTGAGAAGGTGATCTTTGAGGTCTTCTCGATGATGAGGAGGAACCGGATGATCTTCTCCTGTCCAACAGATGACACGAGGGGGTGTCCAACTGAGAACGCGGAAGGCAGCTAGTCCGGTATAGAAGCGGATGAGTAGAGGGAGGGGAGGGAAGGGAGACGAGTCCAGTGCTTCGTCAGACCGTGTAAAGAGTTTCTCAGATCTGACAGAGATCACGAAGCGTGGCTAGAAAGGTAGCCAGACGCCGGGTGCAGTGCAGAGATCGAGTGTATTACAGGTGAACGAGCTGAGCTTCTTAGAAGCTCATCTCGGCTATTTACGTACAGAAGTGTCTAGGGCAGGATCAAGATCTGGTCCGTGCGCTTCTTAGGTACCGAAGTCAACGATCGAGATCCGTAAGCTAGAATACCTCATTGACCTGCCATATAACCAAATATAGTAATCCGATCACTAATGTCCATCCACATCTTTGATCGATCAAGAACCAGGAACGGGGGTCAGGAACCAATGTCTGTCCACATCAAGAATCAGGAACTAGAAGTCAGCGTTCATGCATCAGCATGTAAATGGTAAGGAGTCATGGAAAGTGGTCCGAGTCTGTAGCAAGTCCGAAGCACTTGACCAGCCCATCCATTCACGTGCGAAGCACGTGTTAGGACGCGGTCCTAACAGAGGGTGATTGGTTGCTTGGGTTTGCAGCCGGCCTCACCGTGATATCTCTTGATGCTTTAAATGAGGCGCTGGACAACCGGTGCTTCGATTGCTGAGAAAAGAAGGTCCGTGTTGACATGGAGAGATCTGAGATGGGTGAGGTAGGCTTTGATGGTCTTGGGCTGGACTCGGCCGCCGAGCCAGGCCACCCATGCCATGATGGCATTCTGGCTAGCCGGGAGGAGGGCTCTGTCTGTATTAAAGTGCCCACTGATGGTAGCGAAATTGATGAAGGATTTCTGGCCGACGCTGTAAGTGGCGCACGTGCTAGACGCAATCCTGTGCCAAAGGTAAAAAGCGACTTGGGGTGCAACATGTTGGAAGTGTTGATACCACCAAAACGGAGGCGCCGGTAGGAGGGCTAATGATTGAGATTGGGGGCAAGATCAAATAATCAAGTATAATTAAAACAAGAAGCAGCGTCAGCAAGCACGTTCTAATTGGAAGAGAGCTAAACCATGGAAAAGGACAGGTTGAGGCGGCATGTTAAATTAAGGAAGTGGCACAGAAGCTCTGCAACTGGGGTGGAGTGATTTGACAGCGTGAGAAGCGCTTGGACGACAGCTTGATTGTCAACATGAAAGATAATGTGCCGGCCGGTGAGGTCTGAGCCCTAGCAAAGGAGGGCATGGAGAACGGCATATAGTTCCTTGTATTGGATGTCTTGGCTCCACAGCCGGCGGGGAAGGCGAGAAGAGAACCATTGCGAGCCCATGGTTCCTCCAATCCCTTTTGCACCACTGGCATCTGTGTAGATGTGGACCTCAGTATGGCTTGGCGTTAGAAGCTGGATCCCGTTCCATGCGGTAGCAACATCCTGCCACCAATCAAGATCGCGTTGGAGCACGCGAGGCATGCGCCAATGCGAGCAGTTGGTGCGGAATGATGCCATGAACCGGTGATGAGCATGCACCCGCGCTAGGGTCTGAGGGAGGTATTCGGGAAGCTTTGGGGAGATACCGAACAATGCTAGACGAGTACCGAAGACACCGACTCACACCGAACACAGTCGGTCCCTACCTGATCGACCGCAAGCCACCGAAGGACGTTCGGCAGCACTTGGGTCAGTTCGCTCACACGTCACATACTTACCATAACCGCACAGGAGTATTACAATAGGTGTTTACGAGGTCGGAGCCAGTATTCCGGGTCGGCCGATGTGCTCCGTGAGTCGGTCGGTCCTTATCGCTGATGAGCATGTACCCGCGCTAGGGTCCGAGGGAGGTATTCGGGAAGCTTTGGGGAGATACCGAACAGCGTTAGACGAGTACCGAAGATGCCGACTTGCACCGAACACGGTCGGTCCCCACCCGACCGACCGCAACCCTCCAAAGGACGTTCGGCAGCACTTGGGTCAGTTCGCCCACACTTCACGTACTTACCATGACCACACAGGGGTGTTACGATAGGTGGTTACGAGATCGGAGCCAGTCTTCCGTGTCGGCCGATGTGCTCCGTGAGTCGGTCGGTCCTTATCGCTTATCTTCCCGACCTCCACATGGTCGGTCAAACGCGATTTTGTACCATTACTTGGCCACCCTGGCCGTACGATACCTCTTCTTTATTTTCATTGGTTCTCCAACGCCTGTTCCGGCTACCTACGCTCGGGCGACGGATCCCGAACGTTCGGGATTTCGCCATCGCTGATTAACTTTTACCTTGTCACCTTCGGAACCCATATGGACATCTCACCTACCTTCTTATCTTCTCTGATCGCTAAGGCTTGGCGCCCATTCGACATCTACTCTCATTTCTTGTTTAATATTTTACTTAGGGCTCTGTTTACTATAAAAACCTACATACAACTCTGGAATAAACCAGCTTTCGCACCCCACAGTTCAGAGCTCATTCGCACTCGTCTCAACCATCAAAATCGTCTTCGTCGACTCCCGAAAACTTGTCATCCCCGTTGTTCGGCCTTGTTCGCGTTCGTACTCGTCTCTTCGCTCGTACCCTTGTCCTCTTCGTATATTGTCAGAGTCCTGTGTGGCTCTTGAAGCACGTAGTTGTCGGTCGCGACACTACTTTCTCGTTACCGACCGAATCCCCGACTTGACCGACCGAACGTTCGGTCGGTGTTCGACGCAGTCCCGAAACCGTTCGGGCGCTATAATCTCACACTCCTCGCTGCTTCTCAGTACGCCATCGATTTCTAAAGTCATCACTAACAATTCCTTGTGTATTAGATACTAGCTCCAGCACCCCTTGCATTAGAGGTTGTTTGGTGTTGTGCTCGGCACTTAGAGCCACCTCTAGCGTAACATTTTGGAGCCCACCGCGAGGGGTTAGTATTCAAAATTACCTCAAGGAATCTACGTCGCTCGTCCCGACCAACAGCGGAGCGCGAAGAACGACAAACAGTTATCGATAGCTTCAATACTCAGGAAACATCTGCCGACCGAAGTTTGTTCGGAGACGCCGATATAGTCCCGGAGCATCTATCCCACCATCACTATCTTGATCTTGAATCCTCGCCATCGCTCTCGCCGCCACCCGACTCCACTTTCTTCTTAACCCCACCGTCGTCGCCGAACCGATCGCTACTCCCGCCGATTTCCCCCATCCTCGACCTTGCGCTCTTAGAACAATCACCCCTGTCTCCTATACCATCTCTCCACGACTCCATCTCACCGTTAATCCCACGCAGCCCCGTCTTCTGGACGCCGACCATCCGACCAACTTCGCTAGAACGCTCCTTCGAACCAGCGACTCCATCCCCGATCACCTTAGCAAACAATACCTTCTCCCCACCTTTGACTTTCTCACTATGGCAACCCCATCCATGCCCGCTCGTGGAGATCGAACGGCCCCGACCTTTGACCCCATCAACCCCGCGAATTGAGACGATATTTCGCCGATCTGGACTTCCACTTCGTTCGGTCTGCGGTAGAAGACGAGCAGGAAAGGAAGAAACACGCTTGCCGATTCCTGGACGTCGACACCTGTGAGCTTTGGGAATCGCTCACCACTTTCACCGACGCCACGAAGATTCAAGGAGTTCTGCGAAGAAGTCTACAGACTGTACCCCGGATCAGAGGAAGAGCGCAAATGGTCGGTATCGGATATGGACAAGCTAGTCGGCGAAACGAGCAGGGTCGGCATCTTGTCTCTCAGCGAACTCGGCGACTATCATCGGCGATTTCTGGCGATCACGGTATTCCTCCTCAGCAAGGCACGAATCTCGGTCGCCGAACAAGGACGCGCCTTCGCTAGAGGATTCCAACCGGAGCTATGGGCAAGAATCTCTCAACGTCTACAACTCAAGTTCCCCGATCATTTCCCAGACGACCCGTACAACCTCCAGGACATCCACGATGCGGCCCGATTCGTCTTGCACGGCACCACAGCCGCCTACAGCACTACGTCTACCGACATCTCTCGAGAAGCCCCCGCCGCGCCGCCCACCAACGCGATCAAGGCCGAAGACCTGGCGACCATGTTCGAACGACTCACCGACACCTTCGTCAAGGCCATTGCAGCTCAAGGGACGTCCAGACCAGCCGATCGACCATCCCGACAACCAGGACAAGGCGGCGACAACTGCATGTTGCGGCAGT
>JBCAQO010000061.1:0-49223 GCA_039111635.1 Heterobasidion occidentale | reverse complement strand
AGTGATTACGCGGCTGCTTTAAACGACGTGCTCCTGCTCCTTTGTTGCAACATGATATGGGCCGTCCACGAGCCTGAACGAAGAAACTTCAGGGCATGTAGAATGCCCGCACTAAAAGAATATCGTGCCTGAGTATGCCTGCAGAACGACACTCAAACGAACCTGCTCACCTGGCCCAGATTATTGGCGCCAGCAGTCCACACTCGACCGTCACTGCCTACGAGAATAGAGTGGTTTTTTCCCAATGCGGCGGATACGAACCTCGTCCCGGCTGCAGCGCCTAGATCGACGGGCCTGATTCTCAGCGGGGCGTTTTCCGAGACAAAATCGACACCAGACACGCCGAGCGCGGAAAGTTGGTTCCGCCCAAACAGCCACGCAGCGCCATGGACGTCGAGCGCGATGCAATGGCTCGCCACGCAAGAAGTGTGTATCGAGACGATTTTGACGTTGTTCAGGGAGCGCAGGATATGCGGCTCGAGGAGATCTGGGTGGCTGTGTACGTGCAAAGCAAGAACGAGATGTAATGAAGGCGAGGATGGGGACCGCCCCAGTCAGGACTCGAAAGTGAGTGCGGCAACGTGCATGAGTACTGACTCTGGGATCGCTCCCTCCACCTTGCCTCCCTTGTCCTTGCGACCGAGCTTTGGCCTGTTGAGATAATGCGCGTCAGGCTATCGGAATCTCAGCGAATCACTCGACACACGGTGGGGTCGCGTGTCGAGGAGGGCCTCCAACATGTGTCAAGTAGAACGTCACGCACCAATCTGTGCCCCCAGCAATCAGGACTTCGGACAAGGCAATCGAGGTCAGCGAACAACCACGTCACAGCACGTTGCACGAAAAAAATACCTCTTCCCCATCGCTGTTCATGTGCTGTTGCAGACGACTGTGTTCAGACATGGTGTGAAAGGTGAGAAGGCTGACTGAATCAAGCGCCCAAACGTAACTACGCCAGGCGCCTTCGCGAAGCCCCTCAAAGACGGACAGCAACATCGAAAAACAGAGAGCAACGACGAAAGCATCGCCAATGACGGGTATCAAAAACTCTAAACATTGTCAAGTCCACTGGACGGCTCGTGGTATACTATCAAGTCGTAAGTCAGAAATTCGATGATCGAGACTTCCTCCCGGATATGGGGCTCCGGCAACCCCGCATAGATCAAGGATCTCTCCGCAACGTTCAATTCTCCCAAAATTCTCCCGCACCCCTCCTCCTCATCTCCTATTCGCGGTGAGATAGTGTTTGGGGAGCCAATCGGGAACCTCCCACTGAGAATTGGAGAGCTCAGCGGCGATCATCCTTGCTACCGCTTCAGCGCTGGAGCGGCCATGAGTATGGAGGTCAGGAACCGAAATACGAAAAACGCGCAGCCTAAGTAGTAACACACGTACCATGCGAAGGTGCGCGGCATGCCATGCCCTGAGAACCCAGCAGAGATAAACTGGCCTTGATAGGCAGACGTATCAAGATTGTCAGGATCGATCAACGGACCGACCTATTATCCAGATGTAATTCAATCCAAAGGTCCACCAATCCAGTAGATGGGGACGCGACTTACAAATGGATCGTGCGTTTTGGTGTATCCCATGATGCCTGTCTGAAGTCAAGGGCATTCGCCGTAAGTACATGTAACACTGATGTCCAAAGTGGCGCGACGCACCCATTCCATTTCGGGTTCTCTTCCTTCCGCAAACTTACCAGGAAACACGCCAGGAAGGAAGCCCCTCAGAGCTTTCCCGACGTCCTCGTTCACAACTGAGTCGTCTGTCTCGTTAATCTCGAATCTGTCTTTCGAGTTCTCTCTCCCGCCACCGAGGATCACCAGAGGGTGTTGATCTTTATCTTCAGCCTTAAGAGGACGCGGGAACCAGTACTCGAAACCTTCGTTCCCTGTCCATCCAGAGTTGGACAGCTCCTCTGCCGTAGTGTTTGCCCTGATAGCAATAATTTGACCACGGGTGGGAACGATGCCGTGCGGACCGGTAAGGTGAGGCAGGAGATGCGAAGCATACGCGTTCGTGGCATGGATCATGTACGAGCACGAGACAGAGCCGCGAGGGGTCTGGAGGATCCAACGGCGAGACGGTATGGCGCTGTCCGGGGTAAACGCGTTCGGCAATATGGAGGTGACGGGTGTACGCGTGTGTAATCGTAGGTCGAATGAAGGCGTAGCGCGCTTCGCGAGATAGAACAGGTGAGTGACGAGCTTCGATGGCCAGAGGTTATGACCCGGTAGCTTGTATCCGGGGTAGGAGGCGCCGTATCTCTATCCGAGCAGGATCATCATGGAAAATAAGATGGACAAACGAACACGAAAACCAACCTCCTTGACAACTTCCTGGCTCAACCACTCGGAGGTAGATACATCCACACCAGCATCTTTGGCAGCAATGTAGTCGGCACGAGCTTCCTCGATTTCCTTCTGAGTGACGAGCAGGTGGATACGTCCACCTGTGACCAAGTCCACCGCGTCAGTCAGATTATAAGCCTTCACCAATGTGGTGATCTGGGACACTGTATAGTCCTCAAGCGCGACGGCTCTGATGGCATCTTCGATGCCCCATGCGGCTTTGTTGGCTCCGAATCCGAGGAAAGTGTTAGAGACCAGATGGCCGCCATTTCGTCCTATATAAAATTACACGATCAATCATTGCGATTTTACTTCCAACCTCGTCTCGAGTGCTGGGCACGCACCGGTCGCCCCTGAGCCTGCATTCCAGACATGTGAGACAAGAGAACTAAGAGATGATCTGAGCATGCAGAGCTAACAAAAATCGCGCGCCTCCAATATCACGGCCTTCAATGGACCAAGTTTTGGGTTGGCCTCGATAGCTTTGGACAGGTGATAAGCAGCGGAGACGCCAGATATGCCGGACCCGATGATGCAGACGTCGGCGTCAGAAGTGAGGGGGACGTCGCTCCCCTCCTTTCTCAGAGGATTGGCATCTGGAGACGAATCAAGCCAGAACGAATGTGTCGGATTGGGAACAGGCAGGGATGCAGGGCCGTGGTCTGCAGGGCTTTCGAATACGATCTGGTGCTTTGACAGCTGGTTGAGATTAACAGAAATTACAGGCATAGTTGAGAGGATCGTTATGGCCAAAAATCTCCAGGAGATAGTAGACCCCATACCACTCCCTGCTCGAGTTTCGAGTCATCCTGTTATCTGCCGGCTTGCCAGAGCTCGGCTCGAGGGTTCCGGCATATTCCGACATAGACGGACCGACAGGTCGCACGTGCCGGGAGCCTTGAATGACGCTGCACCGACTCCTGCACAATCCCTTATAATCCTCCTCTCACTTTTGTCCTCGTTTCTCTAAGTGTTCGCGTCCTCTCTTACATGTTACGCGGAGCCTCTTATCGATCACTTCTTAAAAGCTCCATCACACGGGCACCTCTAGGCCGAGTGTCCTCAGCAAATGTATTCCGAGGCGTTCTCGCAACGTCTTTCGTCCATAAGAACGTCATATATGCAAGGCAATACTCTCAGAACCCCCCAGGGGGGCAGGGTAACGCTGGAGGGTTCCCAGGATTCACCATGCAGCAGCATCAGAAAGGCGACGCTCTAAAAGAATACGTAAGTCAGTGCAATTCACGATAGTTTCTTGAGTCACTCGTTATTGTTACTCAGAGTGTCGATCTCACGGAGTTGGCGCAAAATGGGAAACTGGATCCCACTATTGGGAGAGATGAAGGTGAGCTCTCCTGCTCTGTATAAAAGTTGGTGGCTCATCATTACCCAAGAAATACGACGAACAATTCAAAGTACGTCGGAATATATGACGAACTCTTTCCTAGTCTTGATTTGTATCAAGCATAGTCTTATCAAGGAGAACAAAATCCAATCCTGTTGTCAGTGCGCTGTTCATCCTTGCGACTTCAAATCTCAGTTGCTTGCTATAGCTCATCGGACCTCCTGGCGTAGGCAAGACTGCCATCCTGGAAGGACTTGCCAGCCGAATCATCGCAAAAGAAGTTCCTGAGGTCCTTTCATCTGTCAGATATCATATGATCGACTGTCACTCAATGGATTATTCAGTCCTTACACAACAAGCGTGTTCTCTCCATCGACTTATCTGCTATAATGGCAGGCTCCGGTATTCGTGGCCAATTCGAAGAAAAATTCAAATCCCTGATTCGCGACATCGAGGACGAGGTTGGGGTACTCGATTTCGATTCATGGGCACTGTGGTTGACATGATTCGCCGTTTCCTAGGCTCGAAATGTGATTTGCTTTATTGACGAAGTCCGTACGTATACCGAAAAAGATGTATTTACTAAAAGAGATGAGCTTGAGCTCTTTTTCAGACACGCTTTTCAATTTGGGTAAAGCTGAAGGGAGCATCGACGCTGGCCAAATGATCAAACCCGCACTTGCCAGGGGATTGCAGCTTGTCGGTGCTACTACGCGTGAGTCTCGGACCATCATCCATTGGCACGCTTGACTCCAGCCTTTTCGGGCTAGCTGATGAATATAGAAAGACTATCGGCAAGGATGCCGCCCTCGAGCGTCGGTTCCAGCCTGTAACAATCGACGAGCCCACAGTAGAGTCAACTATCTCCATTCTCCGCGGCTTGAAGGCACGATACGAGGTTCATCATGGTGTCGAAATATCCGACGGCGCTCTTGTCACGGGTGCGCGCACTCATCTATTCTCATTAACCTAATGTGGGCTTAAGTAACACTGTGTTTAGCCGCCGTGTATGGCGCCCGGTACATTTCGGACCGCTTCCTACCAGACAAGGCAATCGATTTGGTCGACGAGGCGGCATCGGCTCTACGACTCGCGCAAGAATCTAAACCTGACGAGCTTGAACAGCTCGATCGCGCGATGATGACGATACAGATAGAACTCGAGAGTTTGAAGAACGAGATGGACGTGTTCAGCCAGGAACGGAAAGCAAAACTCGAGAGGGACCTAGCTAGAAAAAGAGAGGAAGCGGAGGCGCTTACGGCCGTCTGGCAAGCAGGTGTGTTAGAAAGCACTAACCGCTAGCCCCCCTCACTCACATTGTCACCGTTTGTTTTCAGAACGCGACCGGCTCAATCGTATCAAGGACATAAAAACGCGCCTCGAAGAGGCGAAGCACGAGCTCGAGGTGGCGCAGCGCCAGGGTCAATACGAGCACGCCTCGCGTCTGCGGTTCTCAACGATTCCGGATCTGGAGCGTCAGCTGCCCGCAGAAGGAGAACGTGCAGACGAGAACGCGGACGCTCCTCTGGCGATGCTGCATGACCGAGTGACCTCGAACGACATTGCCCGCGTCGTGGCGAAGGCAACGGGCATTCCCGTGCAGAACCTGCTGAAGGGCGAGAGGGACAAGCTGGTGCACGTACGTAGTGGTGGTTCTCTTTTACGCAATCACAGATGCTCACTACGGTGTGTTGGACTAGATGGAAGACGTGCTGAAACAGCGTGTCGTTGGTCAAGATCATGTCGTCACCGCAATCAGCGATGCGGTCCGTATTTCTCGTGCTGGTTTGCAAGCCCCCACTCGGCCCGTCGCGTCGTTCTTGTTTCTAGGCCCGACGGGAGTTGGAAAGGTAATCGAATCCTTTTATGTGTACAAATTGTCCTGAGGCATCATTGCAGACTGAACTCTGTAAAGCTCTTGCTGGATTCTTGTTCGACGACGAACGGAGAGGATTGTAAGCATGAACGTCATATGTGTTACATCTGATCGCTCATGAATCCTCAATTTAGAATCAATATCAACATGTCAGAAGTCCGCCCCGTTTCTGTTCTGTTTTCTCCCACTCTTTATTGACCATTAAATCCTTCTGCTTCTGTAGTATCACGATCGGCACACTATGTCTCGTCTGATCGGGGCAGCTCCAGGATACGTCGGGTTTGAGGAGGGTGGTACGTATCGTGCGCTCTGCGAGTTCATCCTTATCTCAAATGAGTGTCTCAGGTCAATTGACTGAGGCTGTTCGACGAAGGCCCTACGGTATGTTCATCTCTCCGTGAATAAAAATTGAACGATGCTGAATCTAATCGTATAGCTGTGATCTTGCTTGATGAGCTTGAAAAGGCACATAAAGATGTGGCTATGATTCTGCTCCAAATTCTTGACGAAGGAAGCATCACCGATAGTCAAGGTGAGTAGTAACGCACAACGCTGAATGCTAAAGATGTTTTTTGATCATCAATTCAAACGCTAGGCAGGAAGGTAGATTTCAAGGTGCATCGATTCTCCTTGTCACTTCATTCGCCTCTCATATTATCCTCCCTGTTAGAACACCATAATCTGCCTTACTAGCAATCTTGGTCTGTGATTCATGCGCTTAACTAAGAGAGTAGGCTGACAATGTACCACAGGCAGCGACATCCTCGCGCATTCGACCGCCTGCGATAGCAACGGGGTAGTCACTCAAGGAGCCAAGGACGAGGTACTCGAGCGCACAGCAGGCTACTTCCCTCCTGAACTTTTGAATCGTCTGGACTCGATGTTGGTTTTCAATAAGTTGACGAGGGACTCTATCCTTCAGGTCGTCTCACTACGTCTGAGGGACGTAGCGGAACGACTGGAGCCACGGCGCATCACGATTGATGTAGACAATGCCGCCCAGGAGTGGTTAGCGCAGCAAGGTTACTCTGACGTGTATGGAGCGCGGGCGATCGCTCGTGTGGTGCGTACCGATGTTCTCTTTCCCTTGGCACAAAAGCTGCTGCAAGGTACAATTCGGTGGGTCTCCAGCCAGCGAATGTTTTTCAAAAATGGATGCTCATCGAGAATCCCAGCGATGGTGACCTTGTAAAAATCCGAGTTCGCGACGATGGGAAAGTACTCAAAATTCAGGATAACCATCCACCTGACGCGTCTGCTCACTCTCCTGCTCCTGCACTACCCACATCTTCATCACATCGTGACCCTATTGACGCTTAGATGAACATCTTTTCGTTTGCTCGCCTATTGTTAGCTCACTCCCCACTCGCATCGTTCCCATTCATAATTATATCTATACAATTATCCCTATTCATGCAATCATAGTCGAAGCGCGTACATGAACGAGTGAAACTACTATAAAATCGAGATGACCAACAACATTATCAAGATAGTTCATGGATTCTTAGTGTTCTTGACGCTCGCAGACGTCTTGCGATCTGATTGCCCAGACTGTTTTTGACCTCCCCGCTTGCCAGGTTTATCCGTTTCTCTATCCGCACTCTTGCCCGCCTTTGACTTCGCCTTTGACTTAGATTTCTTCGAGGGACCCTTCGGTGGCTGAGCAGTTGTCGAGGCCGATGGTACCTCCGACTCCATTCGCACACGCTCTTCTTCAGCTGTCCACCACTTCATAAACTCCTCCTCGGCTCGACGTGCTTGTTCCTCCTCTTGGATCTCCTTCAGAGAACGCTTATCTTTCACAGGGGCGACGCCCTGCTCGTGTTGTAGCTGTTGTATGGCCGCGAAAGACATGACAGAGCTGGGGATTGAAGGCTGGACAACAGGCTGGACCGGAGGAAGGGTCCATGCGCTTCCACCACTCCTACGATATGAGCGATGCATTGATAAATTATCAGGTACTAATGCTGAGTGGTCGAAAACGTACGAAATATGGCGTGAGATTGCAGGGCCCTTGTTTGGGATGGCTTGCCTGGACGGTGTGAAGACAGGTCCAAGGCCGGATTCTGGGAGCGCCGAACGTAGTTGTGCTGTGCCACCTTGCGGTACAGTCCGAGAATTGTTCGGTGGAGTCGCTCCTTTGATACGATTGCTCGGAGGCGTATGCACCGGTGTGTCCAAAGGCGAGTGACGGATGTTCGGGACTGCAATAGGGCTAGGAGTCGAAGGGGGCACTGTGACGCGCCAGGACGCATTAGTGATAGCGCGCTCAGTCACAGAGATACCAGCCCCAGGTGGAGTTGGAATGGGCGACTTGAGATTGTCTTTCGAGGATGACTTGATAACCCATGGCTGAGGAGCAGAAGGTCCGTCCAAGGCCAGTGGATTAGTGTAACGCACGTTCCTCGATCCTTTGCCTTCAGCGAGCTTGGTCTCTTCGGCTTCTGCCAAGATGGCTTTCATGTCGACTCTAAAGAGCACCTTGAGTGGATGGTAGAAAAGATGAAAAGAAGACCTACTTAGGGCCTGCGCTTTTGGACTTCCAAGGGCCTTGCTTCAGGGTATCGGACGAGCGAAAAATGATTCCAACCGCACTGCCGGCATTTAAGTTGAGAGCAGGAACCACATCAGCATCGTCCATCTGAAACATGTCGTCCCCAGAAACAGGCCGGGCGGACGGGGCATGAGCCCGAATAGACGGACTTCCGAATTGTTCGACAAACGAGCGACGCGACCGTTTCGGTGATAGACGAGGCGACTCCTTAGTTTGTGTAGAACAGACGATGGGCCGTGGGATATCCTGAAGGGCTAACCACTCTGTATTCTTGTTCATCGCTTCGCTGAGAAGACGGCCTGAGCGCGAGACGGGTGATTTACTGATCTGCTGGTTGCATATTGACATAGACAGAGCCCTGATTAGATGGGGATCGAGGTCATCCAGCATCCGGCTCTCGAGGAGAGCTTCCATGTTGACAGCCATGTACTGGTGTAAACATTTGACCAGCGGGGCGCATTGCAGATAAGCGGCATCGACTAAAATGCTACAGACATTATTCACGTTGACGTATTGCAAGATGACCGATGAGCAGACAAGAAGCAACCGATCGAGTAGCAACTCGTTCTGGAGAAATCGAAAGTCAATGACAGATAGACAACCAAGAATCAGGGCTCCTTACTGCTGCAGACATGACGTCGAAAATTAGATCCAAGAAGCTGTCCACGGATTTAACCGATTCTGTGAGATATTGATAAACGATCTTAGCTGAACGAGAAAAGAAGATGATGTACCAAGTTTCTCAAACATTTCTCGCTCCTCTCCACCATAGACAAAACGCAAGACATAGTTCATCGCCCGCCAGCTGAGATGATGCAAGTTGACGTTAACAAAACCTTGCTCAGACCAACGTCGAGAAGTCCAATCTTCGTCGTCAAAAAAGCATTCGAAGAACAAAGTGCGTGCGCGCAACACGGCGGAATGACAAAACACTTGGCGATCGGCTAGCTCAAGGACGATATCACCTGCCAGCGGGCTTCGCACCGCGTCATGAACTCTTATTTGAGCCATGCTCTGGCTGTCTAGGAAGAGCCTGCTCAGATGACGGGCCATCATAGGCTCTGGACTGCGCTTGGAGGCTCCTCGCGCGGCTTCAGTGACAAGATTTAATCCGAATGCTCGTGATAGGCCCTGCAGCTCACGAGTGAGCTGTGCGGTCTGTAGTCCAGAAGTAACAAGTAACGCCCCCATCGCATGCGAAACGCGATTATCCCAGATGGCGAGGAGCTCATCAGTGTAGAAGTAGTGCAAAAGGATAAGAACAGAGAGCGCATGACAGCCTGAGATTGTCAGACGTGGGAGATTGGAGGCAGGGGGAGCCGAGGGAGCCGTAGCAGACGTTGCTTTGATGGATATTCCTGATTCCTTGTCCTGGAGATCCCCTTTCCCCGACAGCAACTCCGACAGAGGAAGGCAGCGAGCAGAGAGGACTAGGCGATGGGCAGGAAGCTGGATTCCACTGCGGGCACAAATGATGAGATCTGCGCCCAGAGCAAGAGGAGCGGTATCGAAGAGGCCACGACCATCATGTTTCTGTCGGCACAGCTTGTCCTGTGAGATCACATCCCAAAGGCGACGAAGTTCAGCGACGTCGGTGGAAATTGCCCAGTCCTCTGGGTCGTCGTTGTGACCGACTAATTGCACTGGCGGCGTCTCGGTATCAACAGGTGTACTTGGCTGAATTTCAGGGGCAGTTAGGGCATTCTCGTTATGTTTCGTCACCGGGCTATATTTCAGATATGGACGAATCTTGGCGAGATCTTGCGACAAGGTATTGCCAGAGATAGATACTGTATCCGGACGGAATTCGTGGCGCAGCGCATTCATGGCGCCTGTGTCGTTCGCACCAACAGCGACGACGCGCTGTATATAGTTGACGCGCTGGAACTTGAACGTCTTCGCTGCAGATCCTTGTCCACTTTTCAGATTCCTGGAGCGAACGAAGACGTGGCCAGATTCGGTGCACACGATGATAGATCCATCTGATCCGAGGGCGACATCCTGAACAGATGATTGCGTTCGGCAAATATCACGATAGATGAAGCGTCTGAATACTGACTCGAACTGCGCTCCACTGCTTTCTTAGAGCCCACACACGTTGAGGCTTGACTAGCAATTTGTCCTTTGAAGCACCAGTTTCCTGTTCCGTGGGCACTGTGAAGGTGAACACCTCTCCATTCGACGAGACGGCCGCAAACATCGTGTCGTTGCATACTATTTTCGCGATATCGGCGGTGTTCCTAGCCTGAGGGGGATAGTACGTCGTGATCTCGGATGGAAACGTTTGTGACGGGAAACTACGAATGTTCCCGATGCGTCAATGTCTCGTATCGGTCAGCCGAGATGAAAATACAGACTTGATCCTAGAATATCCATCATTGAACAGAAGTACGACTTCTTGTGACTTTTGAGACTTGAGCAAACAGGCCATAGCAGAGTCCTGCTCCGGCATGAGACGATGTAATCCAAACGGAGAAAGTAAGATAGGACCGACCGTCATAACGATTGATATCACTGGCTTGGTGACCTTTGTGACGAGGCGCGGCTGGACCTGTACAGGCTGGGAAGTTTTATCATAACCTGCGAAAAAATTTGAAAGCTGAACCAAACCCGTGGCGTTGTTGGCGACAAACGTACCTAATTGGCCATTATTCTTTCCCCAAGTGTACACTGATTTGTCCGTCCAACATGCGGACGCCGTTTTACAGGCTGCAATACCTATGACATTTTCGTGTTTCAAAGGTCCAGATATGATCCTCGGAGTCGCCTGTACAGGATCACCCAAACGTGAATTACCGTTCGTTTCGACAACATAACCCAGCTGGGAGAAGCGATTGAGGCCCCAACTGAATACTGCCCCGGTATCTATGAGAGCCAAAGTGTGGTCTTGACCCAAGGCAACCGATAAAACGGTGTAAGGAAACTGAGGCATAGGAGAAAGGGAGTAGATCGAATGTTGCCCGCCGCCAGGACCAAGTCTAGTCATCCAATTAATTCAACGAGGGACAGTTCCAAGATCTTCTGCTCACCGGCCAGTACTCGCAAAGCCGCAGAGGCGGATATTGGTCCTTGGCTCGTTCGTCACGACAACTGCACTCGATTTGTAAAGACATGGATATAAGCTCAAGAAAATTTCATACCTGTGTGAAGTCTAGACATTTCTACTTGCCTTACCGAGGGTGGGTCGAGCGCGAATGATATAGAGTCCTTATCATGATGATCCCCTTCACGGTGACGTCTTAGTGAGACGTGCTCTGGATTAGATCTATCTCCGCTGTCGCCATGCCCTAAAGCAGCATTTCTGTCATCTCATTAGTGCCTCGGGGGTCATATGAATGTTGTACTAAGCATTTACCTGTTTGCCCCCCATGTAAATAGTTCGACAGTCGACGAGCACCCGTCTGAGACGTCATACATCACGGGCTTTGTCGCTTCGACAGTCGTATTATACAAATCGAATGCACGGTACCCTTCCAGATCAGTAAGCGCCGTGTCTATGTCGGCCCTCTGTAAAAGGAGGATTCTAACAACCGACAGGTGAGTTTATCAGAGAGCTTATAGATATGTACACTCACGCAGCAGATATGTTACCATGATACAATGCTCTGTGCAACGCCGTCCACTGACTCTCTGTGTCCTGAACATTGACATTGATAGCTGGGTGTGCAAGCAGGAGACGGACATATTCAACGGACGCTGGGTCGGAGGCGGAGCACGCAAGGTGAAGGGTGGTACGACCTAGCCAGTCACGAGCATTGACGTCAAGAGACATGGCCATGCTCAGGGCACTGATGCGAGTCCATGAGCGCCCACCGCTGCCGCTAATACCTGCAGCTGTGGGAGGCTGACCACGAGCGCTGCCGCCCTCGAGCAGACGCTGAAAAGCATGTTGATTCCTGAGGGCGAAATGGACATGGAGCAATGTCATGCAATGATGTGCGCAACGGTATGACCCGGAAGGAGTCCTGCAACTCCTCTGGACCGGACAGTCGCCGCGAGATCGCCTGCAAAGAGCGAAGACGACAGAAAGCGAAGAGTGCTGACAAAGTTGAGGGAGGCGATTGTATGAAAGAGAATGAGGGTAATCCGACAGCAAAAGAGAAACAAAGCAAGTTAGAGGTATAAGTTAGAGGAAGACGAGGGAGTCGAGAGTCATCCGCTCAGATCCGGAGGCGAGGGCAGGGCAATGACACGTGCGTATCTTATCTCTGCAGCTGACTCAGCACGTCAATTACCTCGTTCGAAATCCGAATCTTTCAGGCATGAACGTGCACTGAACGCGCTCGGCCCTGACCACAACATATACGAACATTTTCTATTAGGAACAGGGGCTTGACACAGAAGAAACCGGACTTCCGGATTGTCCTCGTTATAAGCGATGTCAGTATCAGAGGCTCGGCCTTCTACTGTAGGTGGCTGCGTACGTGGGGGTATTACCAGCGCTGGTTGGAAGCATGAAGCATACGTTGGTTGCCCACCCTTTGCGCACTAGATATGGGCAATCTGAGTCCACAAAAGACTGTCTGCTCTCCGCGGGGGAACGAGTTCAAGGCGTCCTCGACGACAATGACTTCTTCCCGCATTGTAGCGTTCAAAGCAACAGAGAGCCGCCGAGGGACGCCGTTCACTACTTTAGCACGCTCAGAATTGAAGAGCAACCGTCATGCCTGCGCAAGGGGATGAGCAGTATCGCGCACGAAATACGATTCTCTGGTAGCCAACATATGTTATATTGGATGATGTCCAACAATTGATCCAATCCGTCAATCTCCTTGGTGCGGCGCTCTCCAGGGAATATGGCCTGGAGTATATGCACCCAGCCTGGAGTCATGAAGTTACGATCATGCATGCGGCAACACTCCCAGAACTCAGGATAGAACCCGCCCTCCGCCCAGTCTATTAACGCAGTGACTGTCGAGCCCTGAACCATGATATTCTTGGGAAGCAGGTCTCCATGTGTGAAGTAGATGGGACAATCGCGCGGGAATGGGCTAAGCAGAGTATCTACGTACGCGTGGCCAACGGAATCCATGTTTCCGCCAGCGATGAAAGTGAATAGGGAGCGATATTGATCGATGAATTCTTCAACGCTCGTGAATGAGCGTTCCGGGGAGACGTTTGGTGGAAAGAATGTGTTTCGATAAGGACCTCCGCTGACGGACCCGAGGGTCTTCGATTGAACGGTGTGCATGCGCAGCAAGAGAAGCTTCAGCTGCGCCGCCACATGGTCAAGTTCCTCCACCGTCATCGTATCAATGACTTTGTCGAGAGAAACACCCGGGACTTGCTCCATACAGATATACCAAACACTGTCAACCAAAGGTTGTTCGGCGATAAGATCTTGGACAGTGACCACGTAATGAGGGTCGCCAGGATAGTAAAGGATGCGTGGCACAGGAAGGGCGGCCTCATCCAGAGCGAACTGTGCGCATATAACCTCTTCTGCAAGGTCGCGTGCATATTTGATTAGGACACCGGGTCCAGTTTTAACGACAGCTCTGAGGCCTCTTGTCTGTCGAGATATGACGTCTGAGGCTGGTAACGCTTCCAGTCTTCAAATGACTTCGGCAGCCATAGATCAGACATGGGTGTGCTCACGACTGATAAGCTAGCAATTCAGTGTTTGAATTCGGTTAACAAGTCCATGGTGGATCTGACCTTGATGCTATGTTTACTACCCTCTGAAACGAACGATGAGCTGGATGCCGTTGCTACAAAGACCAAGTTATTCAAATTTCAGCATCTCATAGTATATACGATTCGCATATGACTTACCAGTATGAGCAACGAAGGACGCAGATGACAAGGAGACGACAGGGTCTCCAAGACGGGGACTAATTCATGAAAGTGTTGAGCGTGCTCCAACGGAACCTTAATGAACTTGACTATTAGAACTCGGCCTATTACAGTAGCTCGGCCGACCCGGCCCGTACATACCTAACTTCTCTATTGAGAAAACATAGAACAAAACTGACTCAAGACAGTGCTAACGAAAGACCCAAAACAAAGCAGGTTTGGATCAGAAATATCCAGGTACATGGGTTCTCCAGACTCTATTAGGAGGATTTTCAGGTTTTGCCCCGCCATTGACAGGTTCCCCAGTTTGATGACATGCTAACGAACTACGCAGTCATATGCCATATGCTTGTGCGGACGGAAAGATCGTAAGTTGCGTTTATGCATGTGGCCTATCTGGGCATACGCCAATCGCCGTGCACATGTACCTAAATCATATCCATTAATGAGTGTGCATATGTAGTATCCAGGTGGTGCGATCATTCATCATCCGAGTCCATCTGCGATAGACGAGCGAGGAGAGACGCGTCGAGTGGTCCTGGAAACGTCGATGTCCAGTCAGACAGGTTCAGAATGAAGGTACAATGAATTGCCAATACAAATAGAAGAATTGAACGCATTGAAACCCAGGAATAGAAAAGTCGGGATGAAAAGGATTCATACAACGAAGATAAACTCACGTCCAATAGCACCACCTTGTCGCCCACGATATGCGGTCAGTGGTGATGGAGAAGGTGGTAGCGACACAGAAGAAGCAAATGATGCGTCAGGGGATGGCCCGGAAAACGATAGAGTGTATGATCGTGCGAGGTTCAATGGATCCGACGGGGTATATGATGCCGAAGGTGTGAAGGCCTTCTGGCGTTGAGGCGTTGTCTGTGAGCACCGTGAATCAAAGTCGATATTAAGAACGGCATGGATATTGATTGCGGAGCAAAGGCAGATGCGTACGTTGGGAGAGAGTCCATGACTTTTGGATCGCCAGGCTGGTGCTGAAGGAGTGGCGCGTGGCGACTGAAGTAAAGGGATAGGTTCTGCAGGAGTGGGTGTAGGTGCATGTGGTTTTCGAGGGGAGTAGATGGCGTAAGATGCTTGGAGGATATTGAACGCCAAGATGGAAAATGCCCAGAATTCTGCACAGTTGAATGATATGGGATCAGTCCACTACATGACAAAGACTTGACTCACCTGAAAGCGATATGACTTTATGAGGGAATGATCGATAGGAGCCCCGGTATACTTTCCAGAGAGCAGAGTAGAGAGGAGGTACTGGGAGTAGATGAGTGAGTACGACGAGCGCAAACAGCGCCATGAGAGAGTTTTTCAGACGCGCGACTGCCTCTGAATATCGGGGTTTAAGCACGTCAAGGGAGAAAGAAAACATTCCAAGTGCTCCCGACGACATTCTGTTGATATGATGTGGATGATGAGACGAGGCTCGAAGTCCACGACGATGAACGAGGTTGGTTAGTCCTGCGTGCCACCACGGTTGTTTCCGACTCCCTCATTCACTGTCTCCGCCACTTGATCTCCGCCCTCTCTTTCACAATTCCATCATCGCATTTCGAGGCAGAGTGATCAATCGCAGAGCTCCTTGGAATTGGCATCCTCTGCTCAACGTCATATCCCTTCACTCGAGTGAACAACTTCATGGGGAAAAAACATAACAATCTTTCTGGCATGTCTCGCTTCGTTAGCCAGGCCTTTGAGCAGACCCCATTGCCGGATGGTCCCTCAACCCCAGAAATTCAACCTCGGCCCACAAAGAAGAGAAAAACGGGCTTGCTCGGTCCTGAAAATGAGCCATATGATGCAACGGACATGGTCCCTTTCCTCACTGAAGCATCGCAGGTTCCAGAGCACTTGCAAAAATGTATGTTGTATCCCGCCTCTGGCTTTCTGTTTCCTCATACCAATTTGGGATAGATTTCTCTCAACGGAAACGCTTCTTCTCGCTGTATGATGAAGGCTGTTTATTAGACGAAGAGGGTTGGTTTAGCGTGACGCCTGAAGCCATTGCTAGCCAAATTGCCGAGCGCTGTCGCTGTAACACAATTTTGGATGCATTTTGCGGCGTGGGTGGAAATGCAATCGCCTTTGCCCGTACTTGCGAGCGAGGTGCGCCTTCAAATTTCTCACGTTTATGATTCCTTGCGGCCTCACACGACCGCGTCAGTGATCGCACTTGACACATCCCCCACTCGTCTTGCACTTGCACGTCACAATGCTGCCATCTACGGCGTTGTAGATCGCATCGAATTCGTTCTTGCCGACTACCTCTCTTTTGCACGCTCTCAATCATCAAATTCATCCTCAAAGCGCAAGATCGACGTCGTATTTCTCAGTCCACCATGGGGTGGCCCTTCATATCTGTCCAATCCCGACTTTGCAGAAGATCAGGGTGTCACTGACGTGCACCCTTCTTACAGTCTCTCGAGTGTCCAGCCAGTGCACGGAAAGGAATTGTTTAATTTATCCCGACAAATCACGCCGAATGTCGCGTTCTACTTACCGCGCAATACAGTGTTAGATGACATCGCAGCGTTGGTGAATGTCGAGGATGCAAGAAATGAGAGCACTGATAAGGCGAGAGCATCAGAAAAAGGGCAAGAGAACGTTGAGGTGGAGGAAGAGTGGATGGGAAACAAACTGAAGGCACTGACGTGCTACTTTGGGGGACTTGTGGAAGGTCAAGAGCATCTTTTCGAATTGACCGATGCTGTACGTCTTTCCTCCCTCTTTGGAATAGATTTGGCGATGAACCAGCGAACCCGTGTTTAGTATACTGGCCGCGACGGGCCTTGATGTCGATGCCGTCATCGAAGATCAATCTTACGAACCTCCTACGTTCTTTTCCTCGTGACTATGGGTCTCCGTGTATGGCTTCAGGTTAGAGGATCAATGATCATGAGCCCAACAGTAACACTCAGCATATCACACCCAAATCAGTTGCTGATTTCCTGTGTCTATCATGTATAGGGTACGCAGTCGGAGGATCGGTTTTCGGGCACAAGTAAAAAAAATCACATATGCGCAATCCCCTACACTCGAAGTAACTCTTCTGCGATTTATCTCCGATCCTGCGGGCAAATACGTGACAAGTGCCTTTTTTGGCACCTGACATTTTCGACAGCGAGCATCCGTCGGAGTCTGCTATCAAATTGTATTGCTTACGCTCATGCACCTTCACGCACTCATACATGCTTTAAACTGCTGATGATGTAGGTGTGTAACCCTGTATATTCAGACGGCTATCAAGCCCCTTGCAACTAAGGCAAGAAGTCTGTTGTTGGACGATGCGTTCGGTACACTTTGGATATGTCATTAATTAACATCGAGATGTCGCTAGGCGCGTTTTTGCGACCGGCATCTTCCTCGCCAAGTGCTGCCTGACCTTCCATGGCCCATGGGGACATCGCGCCCAGGCCCATTCATGGCGACGTGTTCGCGGAGGAACCGCATACGACTCCGCTCGAATCAGACAATCAAACAGCGAAAACATCGGTCTCATAAACTGATTTGGCTCTGTCTGACTCTCAGGCTTGACACTGTACCAAGGTACTCACCGGTGCTTTTTCGCGATCAATGCTCGATTCTTTCGCCTAGACAAATGTGAGATTTACCTGTCCACTTTTTCAATCTTCCACGTCGTGTTTGTTGCGGCTAGTGATATCACCACCTCCAACGCTCATAAGCTATGCGGATGCACTCTGATATATCATCCACCGCCGCTTTGTACCTTCTCTCTAACGTCACATCGACCCCAATTGATACATGCCCAGCAAGTTCCGGGTCGCAATATGGTGAGTTTTTAGAGGATCCTCTGTGTCCAGTCTCTGACTCTATCTCATAGCGGTGGAGGTGTGGGGGGACTCACTCTCGCCTCCGCTCTGTCGAAGTGCCCTGAGATCGACATCGACGTGTATGAAGCTGCGCCTCAGTTCTCGGAAGTGGGAGCTGGCATCGGTGTGTGGAGGCGACCCTGGCAGATATTGAAATCATTAGGCTTGGAAGAAGGCTTGAGACAGTTACTTGATGTCGAAGCGCGCTGGGGCCGGAGGCGGGGCAGCGGAGACAGCCGACAGATGAGATAGGTGAGGACTATATTCAGTTCACCCCGTCAGCGACTGAAGCCGCATCAAAGTGGCAGCCCTTCATTACCGCAGGGCTGATCAACCGGAGGGTCTGAGCTTTTTCAATCTTATCAGTCGAGGTTGGTCTCTTTGTGACTATGTATACGCTTACTTACTTTCCTTCGTGCAGGCGGTCTTCTCACGTTTCACCGTGCTGAGTTTCACGATGTTCTACTCCATCATATGTCGTCACGATGCAACACACGTCTTTCCAAGCGCTTACGCTATTACGAGCGGCCTCCCCACTCCATGGGTCCCATACAACTCATTTTTGAGGACAAATCCACTGCACCTGTGATATCCTCATCGGTGCTGACGGCATTAAATCTATGGTGCGGATGTCCATGCTTCACGAGCAGGCTGGACGTGCAGAGCAACATGGTGAGCTTGCGGAAGCGGCGGACCTGCGCAATCGCGTAGAGCCACGGTGGAGCGGTGTGGTCGTTTACAGGGACCTCATACCTGCCGAGGAACTACGTCGCATCTCACCTGGACATCGCCTACTCACGGTCCCTACCCAGGTATATCTTGCATATATTGGCATATTCCCTGAATTCTGACTGTACACATAGTATATAGGGAAGGATAGAGTGAGAGAGCAGCATATATTCACCAACTCGATGTTTTTCACTCACATGATTTCTGCAGCATATCGTGGCTTACCCAATATCTCACGGGAAATCCATCAATTTCGCTGCCTTTGATACGGATTATACCAAGGAAGATTCATTCTATAGCGAACCATGGATACGAGAGAGTAATTCTTGTGAAATCGCCAACTTATTTCGCGACTGGGAACCAGAAGTCAAGCAACTCATTAGCGTGCGCTTTTTTGACACGTGTCTTCGATATTTCTTTCCGCTGACTGTGCAGTGGGCATGTAGTGCATCCGATCTGGGAAGGTGAATCGATGGGCTATGAATGTCGTTAGGACGCTCCCGTCATACGCTTTAGGTCGTGTTGCTATCTTGGGAGATGCCGTGAGTAAACCGAGTGAGAGACTTAGACTACCTACCTAAAGAAGACGTCGTACACAGGCTCATGCGATGACGGCTTTTCAAGCAGCTGGAGTCGGCAAGCTATCGAGGTTTGCTCAACCTCGTCTGATCTCTTAATTCGAATAACCGTCAGTCCAGGATGCTTGGATACTCTCGGCACTTCTCTCACACCCACTGACCACGCTGGACAATGTGGCACAAGTGCTCCAGATTTATTCTCGCATCCGCCTCCCGCTCGCATCACAAGTCGCTGAAGGCTCCCGCCGCAACGGCATGTATTTTGCATTGAAGGAGTCAGGAGGCGATATCCCCGCGGCTAGATTGCCCGAGCTGGGGATAGGATTCGCCAGATTATTGAATGGAATTGGACCACTGATCCTCACATAGATATGCGGCGAGCAATCGAAACTTTGGAATCAGAAGTTGGCCGCCCGCAGCCATAGCGAATAAGCGTAAGGATTTTGGCTCAGCTCGTGATCTATACACTTACGTGTCTATGTAGGTCATGGATATCGCATAGTAGCTAGAATGCTCGCGACATAGACAGTTCATGAAGTGACGACCTTCGAAGTAGATGCTATAGAACCTTCAGATAAAACAGAGCACCCAGCAGTGACAGTCTCGTAAGCCACCGTGAAGGAAGATAATCGGCGGTGCGAGAACAGGGAATTAGAGCCGTAAGAACGATTGTCGCAAGGTATGTGGCTTCCATCAGGGATGTCTTTTGTCGGCTATTCTGGATCTGGAATGCAACACAAGCAAACAAAGTGCCACGGAGCGATAACAGAGGATTGTCGAATTCACGACACAAACTCACCGCATTTATCTGAGAGGCAACGACGCGTGAGAAGGTCGGTAATACCGCGGACGGTTCAGAGGCGCGCCTGTTACGGTTGTGAGGAATGCATACGCTTCCACGAACCGCATAGTGCCGAACGAGTCCGTCTCCCGGCCGACCCCTGTCCCTTTGCCTCGCGGATTCGGTCTCGTGAAAATGCCCGGTCGCACTGACTGGAGCACCTGCTTCTTCCAAGAAAAATACGCTCGTTGGAATTGTGTGTATCAGCTTGCGTCTTCGTCGTACCCGAGCAAGATGGCACAGAGATTTGAGCTCATTGCCGTAAGTGCCAATCAAGAACCGAGTTGTACGTGTCAAGGATACTGGATAATGTATGGCGGAGACAGAGCGTGCAAGCAGGTTTGCTACGCACAGGTTGAGAGACCGCAGTCGCAATCGCGTACACCATTCTTCAACGCGGTCTGACCTAGAATGCGGTCGTCAGAACTGTACTGTGAAAGACACTTGAGTCTATCTCATGCTCGAGCGGCTGCCTCTCCTTGCATCTCTCGCTTCCACTCAGCCCGATCGTCACAACTCTGCGTAGCCACCGACGATGCGCATCGCCCCCTGCCTTTTAAAATGGATGTCTCGGCAGACACCGGTAGCTGTCGCGACGCCGTCGGCCATATGATCGCAGTGTATGGTGTCGACACCTTGGGGAGACGTAGCGGGGCAACACTCCGAGCCATCAGGGGCGCAAAGCCATGGGAGCAGACGCACGATTTCGCCGGAACATCTGCGACGAACATCAACCCAAGAAGGCAAGCGAACGCATCCGTCTTCATCGCGGATAGTGGCTCGATGATAAGCTGGATATCCGCGCGAGCCGGCCACGGACATCAACGTCGCGTCATCGGCGTTTCACCCAACAGCCGCGCACGTATATCCCGCGGTCTGGGTGAGGGGAGAAAACGTGGGATTTGATCGTACAGGGAACACTTGCCAAGGCAACCGTGAAACATCCCTGTCGAAAGTGGGATGGGGCGCAAGGGTCTTGCCAGTCGACGCGTCCGTGCGTATCGCTCCTGGGGGTAGGTGATATATGACTGTCAAATTCGGGTATGCATGATGACAAGGACTCCAGACATGACACAGACCGGAGGCGACAAGAGACAGGGTCTCAAGGAAGAAAAACGACTGTCATCAAAAATGCAGCGGAGCGAACGTGAGTCGAAGAGAAGGGTACGGAAAATGAAACGGCATCGTGGGCGTCTGTCGTCCAAGCTCGCCGCGACATGGAAGACAGAAGACATGGCGCAGAATACGGAAGCGAGTCGGATCGCAGCCTGGACCTTTCCTGCCAGTCGTGCGCTCAGAAGAGTGGATAGAAGGAAGAAAGAACGCAACAGAAGGGTTCGCTGTGCCCACGGTGCCGATCGAAGGGGCCAGAACGCCACCACGAGTTCTCTCCGATGAAAAACGACGCCTGAACAGGGTCTGACAAGGGACAGAGATCGCAGGGAACCAGGCTTTCGCCTAGGCTGCTGAAAATTCCGTCGCCTGTGCTGAAAATCATGCGGGGGCTGCAGGGCAACAGCACAAGAGCCCGACGACCATGTCAAACTCCAGACCGATGGAACCACCGATCAAGACAAGATGCATGGTAAGCGAGAGTGAACCGCCAGGGTAGAGGACAGCAGGAGGGGAGAGTCAGGGAAGACAACGCGGCGTGCGACCGCTGGCTCTCACCCCTGCCCCACATCCTAGGACAGCGCGTGATCTTCATTTACAGCATCAATATCTGCAGCCGGCGTTCCATGAACGAACAAACCTTATGTTGTTCAACTCGCACCCCGAGCACCAAGGGGAGATACCTAAACGCCCCCGGCAGGGTCCAAGTTCAACAACGAGCGCCAGCCATCTGCACCAGCCAATGTCATCGTGGACTCGGCCGACAGAAGCGAGTCCCTCGATGCGCCAAACAGCGCGACACAGGCCCAAACACGTTGAGTCGCCGGACAATCGACACACACGGACGACGCAGCTCCCACACACGCACCGCTATCACCCAATCCTCGTGTCCCCCCTAGTCCACTACCTGCTCGCCCACTCGTCCGGCACGGTCACAAGCGACGAATCACACGTGTCCGCCCATCACCTGCCGCAGGAATGCGAGAATGCGCCGCGGGCAGAGCCACAGCAGGCGGTCTCTCCGCCGCAACCGCCGAGCGCCGAGCCACAGCAAGACGCTTCACGAACTGGACGGCTGCCGCCCAACCGTCATGCCCCCGTCGAACTCTACTCACCCGCCCACTCGTCCAGGCGACAAATCGCCACAGTCCGCCCAGACCACCTGCCCGCCGCCTCGGTCCATCGCCGACACGTCCGCATCAACGACAGGTGGGAGACGACGCCGCGCAGCCCGAGCGCTGAGCGGCCGCGAGCCATCCGCAGACCGAGCGCGCCGCCCTCGCGCGCCGCATCTGCGCATGGCGCTCCAGCGCCCGCGTCCCGCTCTCCGCCCGGTCTTCCACGCACACAACCCGCCAAGCCCGCGTTGACACAGCATTCACAGCCGCGCGCAGCAGCGTGCGAGGGGCGAGAGGAGGTGCGTGCATGCGTGCGTGCGTGCGTGCGATGGGCAAGAGGACGTGCGTGCGCCGGGCCACAGGCGCGCGTGATCCTGCAGAGTCAAATGAGCAAACATGCAGCCCCCGCGCGTCCGGTCTAGGCTCGTACGCGTGCACACAGAGGGTGGAAGCGTAGCCTGGGAGAACGCGAGGGCGAAGCCCATCGTGGCCACGATCGCGGAGCACTGGGCAGACGCGGGAGCAAACCCCCGCGTGGCGCTCGTTATCTGGCGAGCGAACGGTGCGCTCTCTGACTCTCTGACTTGGGAGTCGCAGGAGCGTCTGCGACGCGAACGACATGCACCACGACACGCGTGGATGACATAAATTAAAAGTGACCGTGAGCAGCTGGTTACCGCATTGTGGACGTCTGCGTGGCGCGTGGCCTCTGTCAAGCAAACGGTACACGCTCTCTCTGCTGGGAGTCGCAGGACCGTCTGCGACGCGGACGACGTGCACCGTCACGCGCGAACAAGACAGATCAAAGATGACCGTGAGGAGCCAGTTGTGGCTTCGCAGACGTCCGCGTGGCACGTGGCGCATGGCCTCTGTCAACACGCTGTCAGTGCCGAGAGTCGCAGGAGGGGATGCCCGAAACTGCGAGCGACGCGCACAGCGCGGCCACGAAAAAGCGGTCCACAACGGCGGATGAAACCTTGAAGTAAATTCAACTAAATTCAATTCAATCAATTTAATTCAGCGAGAAGTCGGTTACCGTTTCGCAGACGTCCGCGCGGCGCTCGGTAGGCGGTATGCAGACGGCGCACGGCAGGAGAGTGGGTCGAGCGCAGGGCGGTCACGGAACACGTTCCACGACGAACAAAATGGAATAAAATAAGATAAAATAAAAACTTTGAGAATCGAAGTCAAGAGCCGGATCTACCGTTGATCAGGTGACGTCCGCCCGAGGGCGAGCAAAAGCCACGGTGCGTAAGGCGCACATCGAGACGAAGTCAGCGGGTTGCAGGCAGCGACTGTTCGATCCATCTGCGAACTGTAGACGGAGACCCGACACGCTCTCAACAGAATCCGACGGGAGACGGCGATGAACAACGAGACCCAACAGCAAACCATCAGAATCACAAAATCAAAGAACCAAACCTCACAAAACCACAAAATCACACAAAACCGAAAGATCAAGGAACGAGAGAAATCAAAACAAGAAGATAAATCAGAGAAAATCAGAAACCGAAAACGCAATCGAAGCGCCCGCGCGCAAGAAGCCGCGCCCGATCCGCGCCGCGTCGCGCAGCTAGGACCAGACCAGACCAGACGAACGTGCGCGTCTGCGGGCGCAACCCGAAGGTGCGCTGCGAGGCGCTCCTGGGGACGGAGATCCAGGGTCCTCGCGGCCAATAGATTTCGGGCTAGCACGCACGACATGATGGGATCGCGTCCTGGGGACGACGGGATCCGATCTACGTTCGCAACGTCACTGCCCTGTTTTGCTCTGTTCTGTTCTGGCTTGGCCTGCTCTCGGAGATGTGCAGGTGCGCAGGTGGCGCGGGACCCGAGGTGTGGCCACGGAAAAGAAAGATGGAGGAGGGTCTGATCTGATCTGATCTGATCTGCGCGCGCTACCGGTTGGCGCCGCGACACAGCACCCGCAGCAGCCGCTGCTGCTGCTGCGCGCTAGGGCGCCGGGGGATCGACCGTAGATGGAGATTGGAAGCCGGGAACGGCGAGACGCGGAGGAGGGGGCTGAGTGCTTTTCGCGCGCGCAGGGCGTTTGATGCCAAGGACGGGCGGCGGACAGAAGAAGGTTGATGGAGGTGGTGGCCACGGACGAGGGAGCGACGAGGGCAGAGGGCAGAGGGCGGCACCCTGGAAGCGCGAGGTGCGGAAATGAGGGGAGGTAGGCGCGCAGGCTGTGTTGTGATTGGATGGGGATGCGGGGTGGAGCGGGGACAGAAGGCGGGGGACGGGAGTGTGAGCGTGAGCGTGGGTGAGTAGGCGCGTAAATGGATTAGGAGGGACGGCGAGCGTCTCGGGACGGGGGCAGTAGTGGGATGGTCTGTGCTGGGTCGGGGGCCAGGGTCCGCGGAAGGGAGGCCGGGAGCCCCAGGAGGAAGGGACGATCCGCGTGACGGGGAGAGGCTCGGGTTCCGAGAAGGGGCTGGATGGGGGGGTGGTACGTACGGCGGGGTTGAGAGGGAGGGACGCCTGGGAACGGAGGGGCGCCTTGTATGGGCATATGGAATCAGAAGGGCCGTGCGTGCAGATAAGGGCGTGCTGGCTATCAAGGTGGGTGACCTTGAGAGGAAGGGGATGGGGCAGGCGGGATTCGAGGCGTCGTCGAGGGAGCGTGGCTGATGGGAGGGTTGCTGGGAAGGCACTGCGGGGCTGGAACATGCAGGCGCGGTGAGAAGTGAATGCGCGCAGGAGATTGGGTCGGACGGGCGCGGAGATCAACTGGACTGGCTGCCGTGGGTCTGCATTCGGCACAGGCACGGGACGGCGAACCGGACTGGCGACGGTCTGGCGGACTGGCAGTCTGGGTGCGAGGGGTGCGAGGGGTGCGAGGGGGCGCGGTGGGAGCGAGTGGCCAAGGTGGGGGCGGGAACGGGCGTGCGGCGGAGACCCAGAGGGCAAAGTGGGGGAGCGATGGGATGCGGGCGCTGAGCGATGGACGTGAGTCGTCCGGTGGCGGTTCGATCAGGCGTGCATACGTCCCAGCTTCGGTCTGATCACTTGCCGTCTGCGTGAAGAAGTTCAGCGATTCCGAGACTCCCAGTTCCAGAACAGAACGACGTCCCTCCTTCGGGAACACGGGCGCGCCTACCTCTTCCAGCCAGCGAAATACACTCCCTCCCCGTCCAAAAAAAAAAATACAGGAGCCGCGGCGGCGCGGCGGGCTGCACCACCCAGGTAGCGGTGAGGGGGGCAGAGGAGGGCGAGGACGGCTGGAGGGGGTCGAGGACGGAGAAACGGGAGCAGAACGGAGAGGACGAGTGGGGATGTTTGATGAGCAGCGCGTTCGCAGTGTCAGATGCCGTCCCGGCCACGCCCACACACAACATCTCTTCTCCCACTCCTCCCTCAAAGCCGTCCGCCACCTCCCCTCTCTCCCTCCTCCCCCTCCCTCCCCTCCTCACCCCCTCCCCCTCCTCCTGCCCTCGACAACCGCCCCTCCACCACCCACCGCACACAGCCATGGGCCGTCGGAAGATCGAGATTCTCCCGATCCAGGTCTGTCTCCCCTCCCCCGTCGCCTCTGCCCTCCCCACCCCCCGCCGCACCCCCGTCCCAGTCCGCGCTGCTCACCGCCTGCCCTTCTCTCTGCTCCACCGCTCCCGGATCGACCGACGCGACGCGAATAGAACGAGCGCAACCGCTCCGTCACCTTCTTAAAGGCAAGTCCAAGCGCCAAGCCTTTCTCGCCTCGCGCTCCAGCTGCAAAAATAGTTTCTTACTTCTCTCTATTTCCCTCCCCGCTCGCCCTCCCTCCCTCGTCCCCCCCCCACAACAGCGCAAGACAGGCCTCTTCAAAAAAGCATACGAGCTCGGCGTCCTCTGCTCCGTCGACGTCGCCGTCATCATCTTCGGTCCGTCGCCATTCGCCCCCTCCGCGTGCTAAAAATAACTCCCCTCTCTCCCCAGAGCGCCGCCAGGGCCACCCCGACAAGCTCTACCAGTACTGTTCCACGGACATTGGCTCCATCGTCCAGCGTCACATCCGCGTACGTGTCCGCTCTCTCTTTGGCCTCCCTTCCGTCCGCGCCCCTAACTCCCCGCCGCCGCCCCAGTTCGACGGCGAGCGCGACACACGCACACCCCACGACTTTAGCGGCGGCACCGATGCCTCCCGCCTCGACGATGCCGGCGACGACGACGACGACGCAGACGCAGACGACCCCGCCCCGCCCCAGCGCAAGCGCCAAGACAGCAGCAGCACCGCCGGCGGCGGTCCGTCCGCCAAGGGCAAAAAGGCCGACGGCGGCAAGATGGTGCCCATCAAGCCAGAGAGCATGACCATCGACGTGCGTCCCCTTGCTCCTCGCCTCTCGCTGCCCGCTGACCCCACCCGCCGCCGCGGCGTTGTTGTTGCAGGTCGACTACCGCACGCTCTCCTCCTCCCACCTCTCCATGCCGCCCTCCGCCTCGCCCACGCTCCCCATCTCCTCCGACCGCCACACCCACACCTCCGCCGCGCACAGCCCCACCCGCGCGCACCCCAGCTCCAGCTCCAGCTCTAGCGCGGGCGGCTACGCCCTCCCGTCGAACAAGCGCGCACGGCTCGCCCCCGCGTCCGAGCTCGACCGCCACCCCTCGCTGCACGCGTCCTCCCCGGCGGCGCGCACACGTCCTTCCGTACCGCCTCGACCTCGACGCCGCGTCCGCCCACCCGTCCCTCCACGCGCCACCGCCACTGCTCCCGCCGCACGTGCACACCGCGCCGCCGCACGGCAACCCGTACGCGTCCTTCTTCTCACCGTCCGCGCACACCACGCACGGCGCGCCGTTCCTCAACCCCTCCGCGTCCTTCGCGCGCGCGAGCTTCGCCGCGCCGTACTCGCACCCCCCGCCGCAGTCCCTCTCCCACTCCCACCAGCAGCAGCAGCAGCAGCCGCAGCACGGCCTGTACGGCACAGGCAGCATGCTCCGTGCGCCGCAGCAGCAGCAGCAGCCCCTCCCGCGCATCTCGCAGCCCCCGACCCCCCACCACCAGCACCAGCAGCAGCAGCATCACCACCACCAGCAGCAGCAGCAGCAAAGCCCCGACGACCTCTTCGCGGGCGTCTTTGGCCCGCCCTCGTCCAGCAGCGGCTCCGGCTCCGCGGGTGGCGGCGGCAGCAGCAGCACCGTCGGCAGCGGCGGGATGTTCGGCGGAGGTGGCGGTGGCGGCGGAGGGGGGATGATGATGGGCGGAGGGGTAGGTGGCGTGGAGACGTTTTTCGGCATACCGCTGACGTTCGACTGGCCGCAGCTGTCGCAGCCGCCCGCGCACCGCCAGAGCACCGACTCCGGGAGTTCGGGGGATAATGGTGGAGGTGGAGGTGGAGGCGGAGGCGGGAGCGGGAATGGGGGCGGGGGGCAGACGTGGTTGGATTTTTTGTCGGGCACGGTGCCGGGGCCGCCGGGGGAGGGGCTGCTTGGGTCCGTCGGGCTGAGTCGGGTGGTGGGGCGAGGGGGGGTAAGCGCGGGAGGGGAGATGGGGAGGGGAAGGGCGAGGACGAGGGGAGGAGGGGCGGGGGCGGGGATGGCGATGTGAGCCTCGAGGACATCGTTGGCGGCGGCGGCGGCGACGTGGATCGGGGAGCCTAGCGCGGGGCGGCGGGAGAAAAAAAGCCGCCGCGCGCGTTCGCCCTTGACATACACTCATACACACGCACACGCACACGCACTGTCTCGCTGTTCATCGCTCGTTGCTCACTGCTCACTGCTCACTGCCTGCCTGCTTGCCTGTCTGATCGCCTGCTTGCTTTGCTTTGCTTCGGTCGCGGACTCGGGTTCTCGGCACCTGTACATACATACATTTCTCTCTCTCTCTTTCGTACTTACATGCGTTATCGTGCTCCGGGCCTCGCACTCGTCTCGCGCGCTGCTGCTGCTGCTGCAATCTACATATATCTACTCCCCAACAGCCTCAAATCTAGATTCTAGATGCGCCACGAAGCCCCCGCGACCCGCTCGCTCGCTCGCTCCCTTGCCCTTATCCTTGCCTTCGCCCCGCTCCAGAGTCCGTACTTACACAGCACGCACGGACGGACCGGATCTGGCGCGCACGATCTTGGGATTGGCGGTCCATCAGCTGCAGCGCGATCGTGCCGTCGCGAATCGGGCCCGCCACGCTCGTGCATATCTATATCTAAGCGAGATCCTAGAGTGATCCTGGGCCCGCTGCTTCTCTGCATCGCTGCATCAGCAGCTGCCCTTCTCCAGCCCCTTCTCGCTGCCTTCTCTCTGCAAGAGCAATTTGCAATTCCTCGTTCGCACTCGCGAGACGCGCGCGTGCGGGCTGGCCCTGATCTATTCCTGCCAGGCGGGGGTGGCAATTATTAGCACAGCGCGGTGCGGTGCAGGACAAGTCATGGCTAGTCATGGCCGGTCGTGCGCTATTATTGGGATGGGGGAGCGTATTTATAGACGCGGGCTGTGTCTATAATTAAGACAGTACGAGGCGAGCCGTGGTGCACGCAGCACGACCGTCTTCGTGCAGCGTTTGGAGGCGGGGGGTGCTATTTATAAGTTGGGTGCGCTGCCAACGGTCGTCTTTGGCCATCGAGGGAAGTGGTCAGGTAAGTGCTACTTAGTGCTGGTACGTGCGTTGTGCGAATGGGGATCGTCCGCGACAGGAGCATGTTGAAGGCTGGGGGAGGACGAAGCCTGGGCGCGTAGATGTATGGAGCGCGCCTGGTTTGCTTGCGTCCGCTTCTCTCCTGTCGTAGATGGTCGACGGTCGCGAGCACGAGCACGAGCACGTAGCGGGTGGACGTGCGTGTTCTGCAGTGGGCTGCGCAGAGGCACGGTGTTAGTGGCGAACGTGCGCGGGGGGCGGCGCGCCTGGATCCAGGTTTTGCGGACGGCCAGGCGTCGATGGACGCGATTCCGGAGCGCACGCATCGCCTGCCCGAGCCTTGCTTGCGGCAGCCCCCTCCTGCCACCCGCGCGTGAGTCTGAGCATGGAACGGACTTCGAAGAGTCGTGGCCGATGCGGAGGTACAGAGGATGAAACGCGCCCTGTGCGCGATTTTTATAGCGGGTTTGGGGGCGGAGACGCAGGGGAGTGGGCGTCGGTGCTCTGGACGTATCGACTCACCTTGGTGGTCACTGCGCGAGCCAGGGCGCATCGCCGATTTGCGTGCGCCGGCCCCTCCTGTCATCCGCGCGCGATGCTAGATAAGTGTGCGTGCATTTGTGAGCACGCCACTGCTATGGACGGACGGCGGAGCGTCGTATTCTCAGATCATAAACGCGTCCGAACGCTCTGTGCTCAACTTCGATCCCGTAAAGGGGGTGCAGCCACGTCCGTGATGAATTGGCATTGACCCCTGAGATGAAGTCTCCGTATCTGACAGTCGTTCTGTGTATAAGTCGAGATCCCCCGAGTGACTCACTTGCGCTGCAGTGCGCGTCCGCGAATGGAGCGGCCACGCTCGATCACTCCGGCCCCGCACAGGTGAATCTGCGTACTTAGTACATGGCAAGCGTCGGGGGTTCGGAAAGGACCCGAACAGAATCCACCACGAAGGGACAGTCAAGTGCACACTCGTCCTCGAGTCAACGCCACGAGCACTGTAGGAAGAATCAGGGTGATCTTCAGACCCTAAGCGGTCGTTTTCTAGAAGGCAGCCCACATTCGGCGCCGGTGGAGCATCAAAGGTTGTCGAACAGTTTCATTCACCGCACCGGACATGGGCACCCGCTACGGATGCCCATTAGACGCGATAGTCGGATGGAGGAGATCACGTTTAATGAAAACGGACCCGCCGCCGGCCGCTCGACGTGTGTATCTGCATCACGCGATGCGCGTGATCTATGAGAGAAAACAGCCTGGAGCGTAGATGCGCTGTCAACGAGAGGCCACGGTGCCTGAGAAGACCCAACGGCGGTGAAACCAGAGCATCGAGCGAGCGATGATCACTGAGCAAACACCATGAAGAAAAGTGGGAGATACGGAGGACGACGTCAGATGCACCGACAATGCCAGATAAAGGCGTGGGATTATTGGCATTAATTGCGCTTAACGTACTATACGGATGGCTACAAGTACTCTTGGACGTTCTTCGCGTCTACGTATCTCCGTGAGCCTCTGCGTTCGCACGGACGCGGTCTGTCAAACACACCTTCCTCCTGGTTCGGTTCGCCACTAGAACCTGCTCTCCAAAGCGTTCTCCCACCGCAGTCTCCGCCTCGATAAGTCTTCATGCGAGGTCGAGGTGCCTGCCGTCAATGTCGATCTCACGCCCAGATAACCCGACGGAAGGCCGCGCACCCCTTCCACGGTGCGCATGACGGTTCGAGGGCGGAGACGTTGTGGAAGGGAGGTGCCACCAGGGAGGGCTGCAGAGAATTAATTTCATGATTGCTGTCGGTCGAAATGAACGCCCTCGGAGGGTGACAAAGAGGTTCGGAAGAAGTTGGGGTGATTGAGCGTTATTCGATCGAGTTCATATCCACCGCGAAAGGGTGAGAGCGCAATGCCGTTGCATGGCATGTGGCTGGTGTGCTGCATAAGCCGAAGTCAGCTCTATGAAAGAACACGATCACGCTGGAGACCCACGTACCCAGTTAAATTAAAGGTGGGTACAGTAGATCTAGCATAGAGAGGAAGAAAAATTATAGCGATCAAGCCTTCGACGTTTTCTCGAGTCGTATCTAAACCACAGGAGTTCAACGGCGCGTCGGATGTGAACAGTAGATGATGGTATACTCACCATTCGTTACTTCGTCGCCATAACATCACGCATCCTCCCAGACGCCTTTCCACTCGAAATACTCTCGTGCAGACAATCCCTCTTCAGAAGAAACAGTTTTCACAAGACCCTCTGGTGAACGACGCCACCAAGATTTATTCCAGCTTCGTTTCCCCGTCTCCACCTCGAGATACTCAAGTGAACGAAATCGAGAAAAGCATTCCTCGACGAAGGTAACTGCGGCACTGATCGAGTCGACTTGATGGATTCCTGGCACTGAGGGCACGGAAGACGACATCGTCACCGCTAGATATTCGAGTCTCGGTAATAGCTCTGGATCGCAAGGCACAGAAAACAAAGCTAACTGGGTGGACGGGCGCTGTTCAGATCGCAGGTGACGATTAACCAAAGAGCATGACTCACTGGCAGTACGAAAGAACAGTCTGTGATTTGAGCTGCTAAATCGATATCGAGAGCAAGAAATCTCAGACTTCTGAGGGACTGGGAGATTTTGAGAATGAATGTGCTTGCTTCTATTCCATCAATCTGCATAGGCTCAGCCAGATCCTGGGAGAGAGGTTGAAATTTGACCGGGAAACTGAGTGAAGAAAGAGCAGCATTTCTCCCGAGCACGTCCAGAAACTGGTCAAATGGTTGATCAAGTTTGAACATGTGGCGCGGTATACGGATTCTGCGCGGGAAATGTAATTTTGAAAGGAGATCAAGAAGGGGAAGCGAGTTCGTCTCGACCGATTTCAGGCACGGCCACAAAGGTAGATGAATTGAACCTAGCGATGGCAGCATACCAAATCGCGAAACGGTCACCGATATTGCTCGTAAATTTGGAAAGAGGATGGCTAGATTTTCCAAGGGCGTCTGTACGGAGTCGAGGTGGAGTGAACGAAGACAAGAAAATACTCGCGTATCTGACTGACAAATAGAGGGAGAAGCCGCAATGGAGGAAAGGAAGGTGGGATATGCATGGGATAGAAAGAGGTGCTCCAAGGAGCGCATCCGGGATAGGAGTCCGTCAAGCATAAGTGACAGCCTCCGGGAATCTCTTGGTGATTGATTATATGTGACGCCCAAAGTCAACGTGCGAACTTGGCGAAGTCCGTGGGCGGAATGCATACGCTCTATGCAGTGTCCAGTAATTGGCCAGAGCGTGAGCGCTCGCAAAGACTTCGAATTGACGATGCTTGTCACTATTCGTGGTTCGCGAAGGACAAGCTCCGAGAAACGAGAAGATATTTCGAGCTCGTCGAGCGCGATGGCGGATGCGAGCACGTCTGCCAATGAGCTCGCAATTGGGTCCGGTCTTCGCTTATCGATCAACAGTTTGTGGGATAGCTCTCGCGTTAGTTTGAGAGTCCTTATGTGGGGGCCTAAACGGTATGCGAGGACAAACCGGCAGAATGCAAGGATTTGTTCGGAGTTTCGACTAAGGACGACATCCTTGACAAGAAACGGGAGTGCAAAAATTCGGGCAGTGCGTGAAGTGCGTGTCAAAGAGCAGAGGGAAAACGAGTCGCAGAAAGATAGGATGCAGTTCGCGGCGTCGTAGTTGATGGACGGAATGAACGACATGACTATAACATAATCCAGTTAGAGGCAATTCTTTCCTGCGAAAGAGGCTAACTTGCCGTGGATTGCAAGAGACTGCAGGAGGAGATTTGGCGATGAGCAGATAGCAGACTTTGTCGAAGGAAGCGGCTCTGGCTAAATCAACACAAATGCGGGCATCGCCGGACGTCAAACTGCCGCCGGTAAGCGCTGGCCATTGATTACTTTTGGTCAACGAATATACGGATACTGCATATTGAATGATGTTTTCGATGTCGTCTTCTCAAATCGTTCGCGAAACAGAGCAGCAGCAGCAAACCAGATTTTCTGTGGGGTTTATTTCATGATTCCGATTGGTGGGCTTGTGTTTTATTCCCACGACCCACAGTCACGGCCTGTCACGCTCAGTAAAAACGGAAGTCAGGTGAACGTCATGCTCAGTCACGAATTTGGGCTTTTGTCATGTATCCGTCAAGAACGTGGCGCAGAAAGTCATGCAAAAGTCATAAACTTCCAAAATCAGACACAGCTTTCACACGACTTCTGCACCGCTTTCTTGACGGATACATGACAAAAGCCCAGTTTCATGACTGGACATGACGTTCGCTTGAATTTCCGTTTTTACTGAGTGTCACGGGTCCTCAATATTTGGTATAAAAACTCGCGTCTATAACGGGCAAGTTTCAACCCTTTCGGATAAATTACGCCCATCGTGATCGAAAACCTCAGGATCCCCCCACCAAAAATTAGTGCCGTTCTTCTTCAGCACTCTCCGTTGCCATTGTCATATGGCAGCTTATTCGATGGCTAGCAACAACTTGTCACTCATCTCTTCATGTCATAATTTGCCCTAAGCTGTTCGTTCAGAAAGCCGCCGACTCGTGATGTGTCAATACTACCACTGTAGCGCTGGCCGACCATAGTGCAGAATCTTTCAGAGATGTTTTGTTTTCCCTAGGTACGTATCACTTGATGTTCTTTGAAGGTGGACTGCTCGAAGTATTCATGACCTTGTGCTTGAGTCGTGCATTACGGGCCGAGTGCGGGTATGTACGCTTCTTATCCCAAAGTGCGTACTCGCTCTCAGGGATATACTGATATCGATAGGATAGAAGTCTGTCATCGCAGATTCGGTGTCTCTTGTGACTTCCAGGGAAGGACGGGAAGTGTTCGCAGGGAAGCATCGCCTTACCTTACAGCTGGAAGGCCGAAATTCGCGCATTGAAGCACAGCTTTTACGTTGTAAGGATCCTATTCATTTAGCTGGTTTGACGAGGTGCGTCTTTTCTAGGTATTCAGACGCCCACAGTATGAAACACATGGTCCTTATGATTAGGCTCAAGATGACGCCCGCACGCTTGTTGGGCGTGGTTTTGAACATACCCCACTACATGACCTCTCAAGATAGGTCGCATTTGCATCCGGCGGACGTACAAGCGCGACAGTCATTGCCCAATCATTATCGATGACGTGCATACGTCGCGCTGCAGTAACCATCTGTCACTTGTGAAAAGCAACATCGCAGAAACGAGTGATCTATGCCACCTCACCCGCCTTGATTGTGACAGCTAGAGTCTACTCATTCAATACCAATCAACTACGGTCCCGAAATATGCGGTCTTCAATCTAATCCGTCCACGAGCCTGAGAGACATGTATACCATATCATTCGCGCAGTTGGATCTGTATCAAGATTGCCCGCACGTCCGGCGCTCAAATTTTGGACTTGTACATCCTGCAAGCAGAGGGGAGAGCATAAATTCCCTTGCACGAGGTGTACCAGTCAGATAGCCATCTGACGTGTGTTCTACCAGAGGGGTTCGGTAACGGGATTACTCCTCGACCGTGTCTGGCTTCGCCATTTAGCCAGCTTCCTTTCCGTTCGTTTCGCGTGTCTTTTCCCTCGGAGATACTTCTGCCGAGCGCTGCCCCGAGAGCAGTGAACAGAAAAACACGCACCTACACAGATGGATCATTTTTCAGGTCGGCAGTCTAGGCATGGCTTTGGCGCTGTGTTCGCTGAGGCAGCGCACCCGACTCCGCTCGAAATCAGGAATCAAAGAGCGAAAACATCGGCCTCGTGAGCCGGTTTTTCTCCATCTCGTCATCATGTTTTCGTGCCACATGTTGGTTCTTCAACGAAAGTGCGATTTCATCGTCCTTCTCACCAGGTCCCGTTACTCACCCTGCCGCGTTGTAATGTTCTTGCTCGCTTTGGCCTCCAGAATCTCGTGATGCTCGTCGCAGCTCGTCTATTTAAGGGGAGGGTGTAGATCAGACATTTACATCTTTCCCGACAACCCCCACCGGGTCCTATCTCACCTACGACACAGTGCTGAACTTTCCGTCCTGCATGCAGCCCAAATCTCCCAAATTCCGCGTCGCCATATGGTAAGCTCTGTTCACAACGCGGGTGTAAGCGCTAACCCTGCTTCAAGTGGTGGTGGTGTTGGCGGCCTTATCCTCGCATACGCCTTGTCCAAGTGCCCAGATATTCAGATCGATGTATATGAAGGTGCCTCTCGGTTCTCAGAAATAGGCGTCGGCATTGGCATCTGGTGGCGGCCATGGCAGATCTTGAAATCGCTAGGTTTGGAGGACGACCTGTGCCAACTTCTTGATTCCAAACCGACAGACAGCATCAGTGAATATTTGCCCCTCCCTGTGTGACTGCTGGATCTCGCTGACTTGTTCTGCATCGCAGTGCCGACTCTCCATTACCGGAAAGCCGATCAGCCCGAGGGTCTGGGTTTCTTCAACATGATGGGCCGAGGTTCGTGCCCCTTCATGACGCCTGTAACACCTTCACCCATCATCATTCTGATGCATCTATCAGGAGGGCTCCTCACCTTCCATCGAGCGCAGTTTCACGGCGTTCTATTGAAGCGCCTCTCACCTCGTTGTCGGACATATCTCTCCAAACGCCTGCTCTACTATACGCAGCCTTTGCGCTCGGGCGATCCTGTGCACCTCGTCTTCCAAGATGGATCCACTGCCACGTGCGACATCCTCATCGGTGCAGACGGCCTCAAGTCTGCAGTGAGGGTATCTATGCTTCACGAACAGGCAAGGGTCGCCGAGTATCGTGGCCAACATGCCCAGGCGGCGGACTTCCGCACCCGGATCGAGCCACGCTGGAGTGGAGTGCTAGCGTATAGGATCCTCGTATCCGCCGAGAAACTACGCCGCGTGTCGCCTCATCATCGCGTGCTTACAGTACCTACGATGGTATTTATCATCGCTTTCGCTGTTCGTCGTGAATCTCAAATTTTTTTCTGCAGTATGTTGGAAAAGACAGGGTATGAAAGCATCAGCTTTCGAGGTCTGCCATCGTTCACTGATGGTTGATCCACAGCACATCATAGCCTATCCCATATCCCACGGTCAATTTATAAACATCGCCGCCTTCGATGCGGACTACGACCAGGAAGGTTCGATTTTCACCGACCCGTGGATCCAAGAAAGGGATTCTGGTGAAGTCACAAATGCATACAATAACTGGGAGCCCGAGGTGAAACAACTCGTCGGTGTACGCTGTCCTGTCCCCTCGCTTGTCTCCGACATTGGCTGACGCCTGAGCGCTCAGTGCATCGACGAGGGCAAGGTCAATCGGTGGGTCGTAAACGTCGTCAAACCGCTACCGACGTATGCCTTCGCCCGCGTCGCACTCCTCGGAGACGCAGTAAGTGCTCCTGGTCAAGTTCTCCGTGGACTTTTTGATGAGGGGTTGCTATCTAGGCGCATGCCATGACACCTTTCACAGGGGCTGGTGCCGCCCAAGCCATCGAGGTAATTCTTTCGCCGTCCGAGTTCATTCGCGGTCTATTTATGAAATTCTCTGACCCACAGGATGCCTGGATCCTATCGGCCCTGCTCTCCCACCCCCGCACCACGCTCCGAAACGTCGCGCAAGTGCTCCAGATCTACTCTCGCGTGCGCCTCCCGCTCGCGTCCCAAGTCGCCGAGTGTTCCCGGCGCAACGGCATGCACTTCTCGCTGCACGAGCCAGGGAGCGAGATCACCGCGGCCGGGCTGCCCGAGCTTGGCCAACGGATATACCAGAACTTCGAGTGGGCGTGGAATACGGACCCCGGCGTGGATATGCGGCGCGCGATGGAGATGCTCGAGGCGGAGGTCGGCGGAAAGCTGTGATGACAGGCTAGGCGACTCAATCATTTTCTCTGTGCCTTTTTGGCGCGCGGATCACTGTAAGTGTAGTTAAAATGTATCCGATACCTCGAGACCATGTAACCATGTAACCTAGTTCTACGGCCACACTCTATGTGTGTTGTCTTCGTAAGGACGTCTTCGCCCGATCCCATCGTACACACAAGAACGTCCAACCGAGACGATTGTCTCCACCCGTTCTCATCGTATGCATAAGAACATTCAATCAAGACGCCCTGGTTTGTCAAAATGCGACATGAGTCGGGAAACGGCGTGAAGGAACGGGAAATCCTCAAGGCTTCCCTGTCCAGGACTACTGTAATTGGAGGATCAACCGGGGACCGGTGACGCGTGACAGCCTTCATCCGTATACACAATCAATCCGGGGGTATATTGAATTGATACGATCAAGTCGCAGAAAAGAACGTTATTCCAACGAATCAAAACACTCGACACAGCAACTGCGGTGAGTGGAAGCCCATTTGTTCCTCCAGCTGCAGAAAAATTCGAAGCACAAATGACGCGACGCAGCCAATTGAGAAGATTGGATCAAATTGCGCATACATTCAACGCCCTCGATCGATCGATCCGTTGTATACGACTGGTATATGGGAAGGGTCAATCAGGACACGGCGGGGATACACACTCGGAATAACACGTCAAAGGACGTTGATCGTACTCCCCGGCCAGTGAATAAGCTGGAGACGCGAAGATCCGGGCACGAGCCCCGGCAAGTGACGAACGGAGGCATGAGAGATCCCAAGGGAGGACGAGAAGCGTGAGCGAGGACGTGTTACACGTATTACATCGAACAAACAGAACCTTGTTCGTGCCGTCGACGATCATATCTCGGAAAGACCTGGAAGCACTGGCATCGAAGACCTAGGCTCGACGGTATCTTTCGATGCCAGGAGAACACGTCATGCAAGAGGAGGCTGCTTAGTAGATACTTGCCCTTGCACGACAGTCCGAGTCTCAACCCAGGAGAAGTAAAACTTCATCACAAAGCGGAACGAACGCGGGGATGGCGCATTGAACCAACGCATGTCGCATGCATTAGGCACGATATCACACCAACACAAGCCCTGGCCTGCTGACGCTGCTGCAAACGATGCGCGGTGCCTAGGAATAGTGTCGGAGGGGGCGCCCAAACCCGCAGATGACAGAGACGAATGTAAGAAAGAACTACATCAGCCCTCCGGACAGGCCGCCGTTGCGCCACCGGACTGGCACGGGTGTGGATTGTCCCAAGCAGGAAGAACGGACACCTCTGGACCCGGCGAGGTGTCCAAGGGAGTCGACGAGAGTACGATGACGCGAAAGAGGTACCGCCGATAAAGGGCAGCGCGCCTACGTCATATACAGGCTCTGCATTGAAGGCGAGAAGACACGGAATCCGCGTATGTCCGGCAAGATCAAGTGACCGCCACGAGATGGGCAGCGTCTGGGCGCGAAGAGCCCTCAGCTCCAAATAGCCGCGTTCTCTGCGCACAAATAGCACCGGGGAATACAATCGAGAGCTGAGTTTTCGCTGCGGGTTCGACGCCCGGTGCGCCGGTGTGTGAACCGCTCGGAACTTCGTATGATTCGAATCTCAGAGGGAGCAACTCACAAGAGGGGAAAGATAACGGGGGTTGTCCAACGCTGTGCTAACCGCAGCGCGAAGGCAGGCTGTGTCAAGCCGTAAGGTCGAAGCCACCCTCCGCAGGTGAGGGTGTGCAAGATCGTCGCCGGAGCGACCTGGGAAAGGAAGACGGGCCGTCCGGATGAAGAACAAGGCTTTGGACGGAAGAAGGGCGAGTGAGTCTGCGCTCGCCTGGCAAACGCTGGGGATGACGGTCGCCCGACGCAGGGAAGAAGATCACGGGACTGACGTGCTTCGGATTCCAAGCGAGCGTTGGGCACTTACTGTACTCGCTCGATGCTGCAACAACGGTTGATCCGGATTCACAGTGCATAGAGCTGGCCAACTGCGCCCTGTTCCAATGGAAGCGCCCTGGGCCGACAGAGGCTATCACAGAGTCGGGTCTCGGATAAGCAAAAGGCGATCTAGCCAGACATGAATGGCGTTAAATGGGTCGAGGGCGGGGCGAGGAATTGATATGGAGGCCGCTAATGGGCCTGACGTACTGACGTCGCGATGAGCTAACGGCGGCTAGTAAGCGATGCGGAGCCAACGACGAGAGAGTGGCCGTCTGTGGTGGGCACGTCAAAGAGAGAAAAGGGGCTTCGAGACGTGCGGGGATAGGGAAGGATGGGGACGGTGACGGGAGAGAGGGGGAGAGAGAGGCCGGTGTCGATGTCGGGAGCGATGGCCTGTTTTGTCAGCTTTATTCCCATGGCGTTGGAATTATAATCGACCAGAAGGAACGGAACGATGCTCGAAATTCCAACCACTCCTCTCTTCGCGACGCCCACCAACAATGCCTGCGGACGTCTTCAAATCAGCCCAGGACCGCCGCAGGGCCCCTCGCCGCGATGCCGACACCCCAAAGGGCGACGGAAACTACGCCCGCGAAATAGAGATGAAGAGAAACAGAGGCGAGATATCCTGCGCCGAGTGTCGGAGGTGCGATCATCGGTCCCTCCCCGCTCTCCCTCCACTCGCTCGCTCACTCTCCTCCTCCTCCTCCTCCTTCCGTTCACAGACTCAAGATTAAATGCGACAAGCGCATCCCCTGCCAGTCCTGCCAGGTACGCTTCTTCTCCTTCGCGCACGGCCCCCTTTCTCACAACACACCCCACGTTCCAGCGAAGGGGCTGCGCCGCCCTCTGTCCAAATGGTTCGGTATATTCTTGCTTCATCTTCTCGTCACTCGCCCCGCTCATGGCCACCCCCTTTGATAGGCAGCCTCGCGACCGGGCAAGGCACTCGGTACGTCTTCTCGTCACACTCTCGCCGTTCTTTCACTACATTGTTCCCAAAATCGGCAGCTTCGTCATCGCCGCCACAGAACACCTCCACCGCCGCATCGCCCGCATGGGCGATCGCATTCGCCAACTCGAAGACGCCCTCTCCGTACTCCAGTCCACAAATTCAACCGAGCAGCACCCCCTCCTCCATGACAGCCTCCTCGTCCTCGACCAAGACCGCCCCGAAGACCACGTTGTCGATCCAGAGGGCACAGAGTTCCCGACCGAAGTGGTCAACGCGTTTGGCACCATGTCCATCTCGGAACACGGTGTCGCGCGCTTCTTCGGCCCGACAGGGGGTTCAGAGGGATTGCTGCTGGTGCGTGCCCCGCCTCGTGTTTCCCCGCCCGAGCCGACGTTGGCTTGTATCTCACCAGGTGGACCAAGACGACTCCGCAAACTCGCCCGGCAGCAGTAATCATACCGACTCTACAGGCGGTGGCTCCAAGAGCCCGTCTCTCTCCACCAGCATCACCCGCTTCTCCAACGCCTTCCCTTTCACTCCCGTCGGTCCAACCGACGAGGTCCTCGGCTTGATCCGCCAGAACCTGCCCACATGGGAAATGGCCACCGCGATCGCGGAGACCTTCCTCGAGAACGCCGCGTGGCTGTTCCGCAGCGTCTCGAGGGTCCAACTTATGGACGAGATGCTGCCCGCCATATACAACAAACACCCGGCGTACTCGACCGACGAGTATGGCGGCCCGCACGACCTCGCCCTCCTCTTGTTCATCTTCGCCGTCGGGCGCATCGTCGACATCGGTCTTCCGCCCGAAGTCGCAGAGTCCGAGGGCGAGCACTGGAACCAGCTCGCCAAGGCGGCCCTGTGCCTCGAGCCTGTCCTCGAGAAACCGTCCTTGATCACTATACAGACGCTTCACCTCGGGAGCATATACAACGCCATGAGCGGCAGCGAAGCTAGCAACGGCGAGTCGTCTATGGAAACGACGTGGTCTATGATTGGCTTGGCGGCGCATCTCTCGCACAGCGTAAGTCCTGTATTCACTCTTGTCTGGCGACCAGGTTCTCAAGAAACGTGTTTCACAGATGGGTCTACGTAAGTTCTCCTGCCCTTGGTTGTTTCACAAGGGATAACCATGTAGATAGATCGGGACAGTGCACGATGGGAGCGCTCCCCCCAGGTCGTCCAAAGGCGACGCATGCTGTTCTGGGATCTGTTTGTGGCCGACGCCTGGCATGTGTGTAGCCATGTCGTCCCTGGCTGTTTCCATTTTTCTCACGCGCAGGTCAGACTTTATCCACCGGCCGGCCACCCGCCTTTTCCCGCGAGTACATCGACTGCGCGTTTCCCCAAGACGACGAGATGACGCTGGACAACAACGGGAGGACGGAACCGGGGTGTGCGTGCATGTTTCACTCTCTGCCTGTCCACCAGTCGCCGACGTCGGGCGGGCCCAGTCGGCTCCTGGGGCTTCCGCTTTGCTCTAGAATGCGTTGCGGACGTCGCTGCGCGGACGCTGACCGCGACGCCGCCTCGCTACTCGGACATCCTCGACCTCGACCGAAAGGTGCGCGACTTTGCGATCCCGGAAGAGGCGCTGGCGAAGCTGCGGGGCGAGCCGGGGACGGATCCGCGCAGCGTGCCGCTGTCGGCGTCGATGACGTCCTTCGTGCTCTCGCACACGCGGGAAGTCAGTGAGTGGCGTCCCTGTTGCTCTCGGCGCGCGGCCGGACCTGACCCGGCGGATGCCGCAGTCCTGCTCTTCATCCACAGAAGCTTCTTCGCCCAGGCGCTCATCGAGGATCCAGTCAACCCCATCCGGAGCCCGTACGCGCCGTCCTTCCTGTCCACCGTGCGCGCCGCGTCCACCATCCTGCGCTCCGTCCGGGAACAGTTCGCGATCCACCCGGCCATATGCTCGCGCTTCTGGAGCACATGGACGTACGCCTTTTCCGCCGCGGTACGTCCCAGTCGCTCCTGGGGGCGGCGATCCTTCGTCCCCTCTCGTCGCGGATGCTCATGCTGATGCGTGCGCAGGTCGTGTTTGGCGTCATCGTTACCCGCGGGCCGCGCTCGCACTTGGCGGACGCCGCGATGTCCGAGCTCGACAAGGCGTGCGACCTGTTCTCCATGGCCGCCAAGCTGAACCGGCGCGCCGCGAAAGCGCACGTGAGTCCCCACCCCCACCATCCTTCCCGTTCGAGCTCCCCCGCTCTGACACGCCCATCCGGCAGATTATCCTGTGCCGCCTCCAAGACAAGGCGCACCGCGCGCTCGACACCGCGCAAAGCGCCCAGCCCCGCGCGCCCGAGGCCGACGGCGCGTCCTGGGACATCAAGCAAGAAGAGCTCGACGACGAGCTCTCCATCTTCGCCGGGCGCGCGAAGATCCTGCGCGCGGGCCCGCCCGCGGCCCACCCCTACGCGTACGCGGCGCCGTCGCCCGAGGACCACCGCCTCGCCCCCGGCCCCGCGCTGCTCGTGCCGCGCGCACACCACGATGCCGCCGGGCAGCACGGCGGCTTCGCGGACGCGGCGCCGTACCGCGCGCCCGCGAACGTGTCGATGATGCGCGAGTGGCTCGCGCAGTCCGCGGAGGGGTACCACGAGCAGGAGTACTACCAGCAGCAGCACCAGCAGCAGCACCAGCAGATGCTACCACCGCAGGCGATGCATCAGCACGCGCAGTACGCGCGGCAGGTTGACGATTCGGGCGCCATGGGCCCGCTCTCGCACCGCGCCGTCGAGTACGGGCTCTCGCTCGCGGGACCATCGTCCTACCCGCCCTCGTCCTCCGCGTCCGCCTCCTCGTCGTACGCGCCGCCCCTCACGCCCACCGCCATCTCGCATGCGCACACACATACGCACCCGCACCCGCACCCGCACCAGCAGATCCAGCCGCCGTACGCGTACCCCATGTCGCAGGACGGCCGCCTGCACGCCTACAGCAACGGCAGCGGCGGCGTTGGCAACGGCTTCGGGCACTCGCCGCAGCCGCAGCCGCTGCCCGAGCTCGCGGACCTCGGGCTGCAGGGCACGAGCTCGCTGATGCGCGACAGCTGGTCGTATTTCGTGCAGCGCTCTGGCATCCTCGACGGGCGCAACGCCTAGGCGCGCTTCCCGCCGCGGCGTCCTTCTTTCTCTCTCTCCTTGTCTTTGTGTCTCTATCCGTGTCTTATAATGTGTAGTGTGTACCTTAGCTCTTTCTCTTACATCCCCGGATCGTCTCGTCTGTTCGTTCTATTCGTTCTGTTCATTCCGTCCTGTCCTGTCCTGTCCTGTATACAGCGGCGGCTCTCTGGCACTGCCTTTCTGCCTGCCTGCCTGCCTGCCTGCCTGTTCGCCCGCCTATCTGTCTATTCTTGCGCGGGTAATCCTATACTGCAATATCGCGCTCGCTCGCTTGGCGAGGCCTTCGACAGCGCTGGCGCGCTCACGCAAACACTCGACGCGCGACATGCACGGTGCAATAACGTGAGGAATAAAAAAAAACGGCAAGAGATAAAAGATAAACGACGAAACGGAAACGGAAAGGGGCGGCGACGGTAGGCTAGTAGCAATCAAACAACAAGAATCAACACGTATCAGCACGTATCAGCACGTAATAATAACCTGCAACCAGTGAGCGAGCGAGCGAGCGTCCAGAGCAATGCGAAAAGTGGGAGCCAGCAGCGTCCATGGCGCCGCCGATCGCGCCGCGTCGCGGGGCGACGAGACGTCTAGGGTCGTCTCGTGCGCGCGCGATCGGTGCGGCGCGGTCCATAGCATAGATAGATATATACAGAGTCCGGCGGACAGACGACGACAAGATATAAGCGTTAAGCGACAAGCGAGAGAGAAAGAAGGAAGGAGGGAAGGAAAGGAGAGATCGGGGGGGAAGGAGCGGGAACGGCGGCGGCGGCGGCGGCGGCGGGGTGTAAGCTATCGGGCGAATAGAACGAAGTCTCGAGTACGGTACAGACAGGCGCGGGCCCAAGAAAGATATAGAGAACCGATGAAGGAATGAATGAAGGAATGCAAGCGGGGAGGAGGCGGTCGGCGGCTACGGCGCGGGGCGCAGCACGTCGCCCGCGAGCACGACCGCGCCGGCGGCGTGCAGCGCGAGGGCGGCGCGCGAGACCTCGGCGGTGTCGAAGTCCTCGTGCTTGTCGGGCGGCATCGCGGCGTTGAGGTAGGAGACGAGCGCGGCGAGCGTGAGCTCGTCCGAGCGCTCGTACGTCGTCGCGAAGAGGTGGCGCAGCGAGCGCGCGACGAAGCGGACGCTGCGCGCGCGCGCGTAAGAAGGTGGGAGGGCGCGGGTGAGTGTGGGGACACACGCGCCGGTAAACACGCGACGTACCGTCCGCCGGGCGAATCCAGATCGGCAAGCGACGGCGCACCGCCACCGCCACCGCCTTCTCCGCCGACGTCGCCGTCTGCGTCCGCGTCTTCGAGCCTAGCCCCGGCCTCGCGCGCAAGCGACGCGCCGTCCTCCGAGGCCGAGTCGTCCGGCTCCGGATCCGAGTCGGGCGCGCCGCCGCTGCCGCTGCCGTCGGCGGCGGCGGCGGCGGCGGGGGGCTTGTGGTCGACGACGTCGGCCGCCTTCCTCTGACTGCGCGGTGGGCGAGCGCGTCAGCACACAAACGGGGGCGAGACGAAGGGGTCGCGGGCGGGGACGTACTGCCTGAGGAGGCACTTGGCGCGGTGCTGCTGCCAGGGGTACGCGCAGAAGCTGCTGTCCTGGCGGAGCTGGACCCACTTGCGGCAGAGCGTGCAGAAGACGCGCCCCGGCTCGACGGCGGCGAGGAGCGGGTCGGCGCGGAGCTGTGTCGCGCGCTGGGCGGCGTTGCGCCGACGGGACTCGTGCGGCGGGGCGGGTGGCGAGGGCGTGTGCGCGGGCTCGCTGGCGGTGGCGGCGGCGGCGGCTAGAGCGGGGAGCGCGTCGGAGGATGTGGCGGAGGCGGAGGCGGTGGACGCGGGGAGCCGGGGGATGCGGGTGCTGGAGGCGGAGGGCGTGGAGGAGATGGGGGTGGGCGGGGGGCGGACGAGGGCGGGCATGGAGGCGAGGGCGAGCTGGTGCGAGGACGGCGGGGGCACGCTTGATCGCGGGCGGGGTGAGACGAACGGCGGACTGTGCGAAGGAGTGAGGACGGACCTGGGGGGCGCGGAGGCGGGGGGCGCGGGGCCGGCGGACTGCTGGCAGGCGGCGCGGTGGGCGGACCAGGCCTGGAGGGCGTGGTCGTCGGAGCCGACGGAGACCCACTTGTTGCAGAGGCGGCAGTGGACGCGCTCCTGGTCGAACTTCTTTACGTCCGGGTCTGCGAGGAGGGCGGCGTTGCGGTCGTCGCTGGCGGCGGACTTTGTCCTGGGGCCGGGGGTGGGCTGAGCGCACGCGCGGACGGAGGTGGAGATGGGTGGGGAGGGAGGGGAAGACGCACCCTTTCTTTGCAAGGCAGCTCTTGCGGTGTGCGTCCCAGGGGATGGAGCAGTAGGTGGAGTTGGGGCGGAGGCGGATCCACTTGTCGCAGGAGGCGCAGAGGACGCGGTAGGGCTCGAACTGGGCGACGTACGGGTCTGAGCGGAGGTAGTCGATGCGCTCCTCCTCGGAGCGCTTTGCGCGGCGGCGTTTGTTGGGCTGGGCAGGGTCGGCGAGGGCGTCGGGCGTGGTGGACATCGTCGTCGTCGTCGGCGGGGGCGGTGCGGGGTCAGCGGCGGAGGCGGCGGCGGCGGTGCTGGGGACGGGTGCGGGGTGAGAGGACGGGCGAGGTAAAGGGCGAGGGGAGGAGTACCATTCTGCCCTGTGGGCGTCCCAGTGCTTGGTGGTGAAGGCGGCGGACTCGTCTCTGAAGAGGACGGACTGGCCGCAGGACTCGCAGATGACGCGCCCAGAGTCGAACAGGTCCGCGGACGTCGAAGCGGTCGACGACGACGGCGGCGGCGGCGGGGCGGGGTCGTCGGGGTCGTCGGCCTTGCGCTTCTGGGGGACGCTGCGGGGGGGAGGGCTGTCAGAGGGGCGGGGGCGGACGGTTGGGATGGGACGGGGCGGGGCGTACAGGGTGTCGGGGGCGGTCACGGGGGAGGGCGGTCTGGGCGGGGTGGGTGAGCGGTTCGCGGTTCGCGGTTCGCGGGGCAGAGGGCGCGGAGACTCACTTAGGGACCATGTTGGTTGTGTAAGGCGGGAGAGGGATCGTTCGTAGAGACAGGCGGGGGAGAGAGGAGGAAAGGTTGCAACTCCGATCATCTGTCCTTTCCGACTAATACAACTCATCCCACAACATCTTCCATTTGTTTTTTCTCCCCCTTCGATTCCGTAACACAACCCTCGTTCCATCACAACGGCCAATCCCCGAGCCACCCCATCATTCCCCGAGACATGTCGCGAGCGTCCGCAAAGCGTACTTGATCGTTCCCGCGCCAGCGATTAGATTAGATTCCGTGCCCCGTGCGGGGAACCCCCAGCCCGAGCCACCCCGACCCCGACCCCGACCCCGACCCCTCCTCTCCCTCTCCCTCTCCCTCTCCCTCGCTCCCCCATGCCGCCCGTCTTCGAAACAGTCAAAGTACGCCATCAGCACACCCACACCCACACCCACCCACACTCTAACCGCATCACCCACCCCATCTGATCATCCCTCCTTCAAAACAGTCCTTCGCTGATGTCCCGGTGCGCGATGATGGCGTCGACACCATCGCCTTTTTGGAAGCCGCGGACGGCCTCGTCGACATCTTCGGTCAATAACTCCCTCCCTCCCGTCCGCCCGCCATCCCCCGTCACCCGCCGCTGATCCCCCGCTCCCTCCGCGCGCGCGCTCGCGAACCAGATCTCCTCGGCAGCGGCGTCTTTGCCTTTGTACAGACGGACCTCAGGAACAACATCGCCGTGCGTGCGCCCCCGGCATCGCTTCCATCACACCCCGCTCCTCCCGCGCTTACGTAGCTCCTCGCGCCTTCCTCGCGTCTCTCTGCAGGGCGTAAGGGCCCGCCACACGTCCCGCCCCGCAGACGCGCCCACCCTCGAGGCACTCGTCGCCGCAGAGGCCCGCGACGGCCAGCGCACCGCCACCGCCTCCCTCGTCCGCCTCACCCGGTGACTCACTCCTCTCTCCCTCCCTCCCTCTCTCCCTCTCCCCCGCTCACGCTCACGCTCACGCCCGCACTCATGCTAACGCCCGCACTCATGCTAACGCTAACGCGCGTGCCCCGCAGCGGCCTCGCGTTCACCTCCCACGCGCTCCAGAACGCGCAGGCCGACCCCGCCGCAGAGCTCCACACGTGCTTCCGGCGCGCGTACGACCTCGTCCTGCGCCACCACCACACCTTCCTCATCCGCTCCGTCGTCGCCGTGCGTCCCCTCCCCCTCTCCCCCTCCCCCTCTCTCGCTCTCACCTCCCCTCGCCGCCGCGCAGATCGCCATCCGCGCCGTCCCCCGCAGACCCGACTTCTACGCGCGCATCGCCCAGGGCGCGGACCCCGCCGCGCTCGACGCCGCCATGAACCCCTGGCTCGCCGCGCTCGACGCGCTCGCCGCGCTCGACGCGCTCGTCGCGCGCATCGCCGCGTTTTTGCGGGCGGGGGCACGGGGAGGTGTGAGCCCCCGGGGGCGTCGGGGGCGTGATGGTGCTGGGAGGTGTGGTTTGGTGATGGTGCTGGGCGCTGGGCGCTGGTGAGTATATACCGCTGCGGCCGCTGCTGCTGCTGCTGCTGCTGTCGTCGTCGTCGTCGTCGTGCTCTGGAAGCCGGCGCGTGATGAATGCATGATTTAATGAATAAACGAGGCCGACGGCGTGCGCAAGGCTTGCGCAGGTGCAAGACGTGCAGTTTTGAACGGGCGGCGGCGTCGCGGTGCATGATCGCGCCGCTCCGTGCTCATCGATCGCCTCTGTCTCGTGCTCGACGCGCGCCATGGACCATGGGCCCCCGTCCTCCGAATTGGAATGTCTGAACATATCGTCTTGCGGTGTTCGACGCGCCAGCGAGAGGCGTGGCCGCGCGCGCTTCCGATGTCATGTGTCGTATATAAATTGGGTTTGAATCTCATGCCGGTTTCCTCAGCAGACACGCGCGTGCTTGGGAGCTTGGGCACGCGGTTGGCGTGTTGAGGTGTGTGTGCGTTCGGTGGTGGTCTATGTAGGTTTCGGGATCGAGGCGGTGTGGGGCTCTCGGATTGCGTCTCGACCTCTGCGGTTCACTGTCTGACCGACCCGAAGGCCGAAGGGCTCAGCTTTTTGCGTCTGGTGGTATTTATGGGTGACCTGTTTCCTGAATCGACCAATCAACGGACCGTTCCCGATGTCCTCATTCGTGCGTGCGTGTCTATACACATACAATCTCCCTACTTGCTTTGATCGTGCCCTCGCATCTACAGGGTCTAGACGAGAAGCGCGTTGGGGATGAGCTTTCAAGTGTTTATGTATCGACTTTCTTGTTCTGTAGGTTCTGACGCAGTGTGCGCCCGACCTTCAAAGGATGAAAACGGGGTCGCTCCTCGCCTCGCATCACCACCTGAACAAGCGATGTCCCCGCAGGTCAAACTCTTGATCATGCAAATCTCTCACGCGAGAATGAGCGCCGCGTCTCGCTTTCACTCAACATCCAGAAACCCCGTCCGGTCGAACATTCTGTATCTAGACACCACGCCGCCCCGCCCCCCCACAATCTTGACGCTGTTCATCAACGCGTGCGTGCACCAAGCGCGCTTTTCGCCGCATCGCCGGGCAATCCGGCGAGGGGACCCGGCTCATCCTTGTCTACTGATGATCCCGCGCATCGTGTCGGCGACCATCGCCTGCTAGGCCACGCACGCGGGCCCCAACAAGGACCTCTCTGTTCTGCGCCGACAGTATGCGCAGGAGTCCGACCGGGATCTCCGAGGATATCTTGAAGTTCATGGCCCCGTTTTTTCCTTCCTTCAGACCATGGGGATTCCCGTCCGCAAGTCTTGTACTGTGCTCTGGTGAGCGCGCCTGGTACCTGCTTGAAGTCGTTGTGAGTACGCATGACATAGTCACGGTGAATTCCCGATAAGCTGACGAAGCGTTGGACAGGCCAACCTCAGGACCTCCGGTGTATTGCTGATGGGCTTCTGGGTGCGGTGGAGATCGCTTGCGAGAAGAACGACCGATTTCCTGGTGGCGGGGAGGAAGCCGTTCGCACAATTAAAAGGAGTGCGGATCCGGCACGAGCGATGCCGGCGCAGTTCTCTTCACCATCAGTGGGTTTGGCAAGTAAAGCCCTGACCTACAATGTGCCCCAGATCTGCTGCATATCCATCCCTCCCTCGGCTCAACGGAAACCCAACACACGCGACTTGCCGTACTAGCGTTTCCTTCTTTCCAACTGTCTGTTCCCCCTGGACCTTGGCTCCAGCTCGCAACGTTCAGAAGTTCCAAGTATCAGTGCACACGGTTGCAGCGATCACGTTTTCGAAGAACGAATCGTACGCTTGATCAATGAATCCTCATACACGCATTGATTCTTTCCTACAACCGCGCTCAATCTATGTAGATCAGGAAGCAGGCATCACTAGGCACAACATGCCAAAGATACGCTCAGGCGCGGCGATGGATGAGCGGGACGAGTGCCTCGATTCGGCGGAACACGTCTTCCTTCAAGAGCCCCTCCGTGATCATATCCTGCAGCAAATCCCGCATCCACACCTGGCATCCGTTGACGAGCGAGGTCAGGTCGTACGGGACCGCCTCGGCCAGCTCGCGGATCCTGTCCCGCTGCGCGCGCGTGAACGTGCCGAGCGCGAAAAAGGCGTTGCGGGACTTGGAGGCCGCATCGCGCAGGTTCGCGACGGGGTCGGCGTCGTAGT
>JBCAQO010000060.1:0-46932 GCA_039111635.1 Heterobasidion occidentale | reverse complement strand
ATGTGATTATCGAAGAATCGTGCAATAGAATTATGAAAACACCATGTCCTCGGCATCAAACATCGTTGTGTCCTCATCTACACTTTCCGGATCTTCCATGGATTCCTCTGAATCTGACACATCCTCCCATCCCTCTGCCTCACGATCTTCCAAGGCCAGCTCTGGGTCTTCTCTCTCCTCCATATCCGTATCCTGAAGATCGGGCACCCGTGTCGTGGGCTCTGGTTCCTCAAGAAATTCCAAGGGCCCTTGTCGTCCAGAAGGAATGACAGGAGTTGATCGTTCGTGGGCATGAATGTGCCCAATGCCCATACCCCAGTGATAACGCATCAGAATATCACGATCAGCAAACCTAGACGCGAGACCGTGAGTCGGGCTTTCATATGCCGAGTACGATGTTCACTCACCGATTCACATAGTAAGCCTTCCAGTCCTGTCCGTCCTTGGCACATCGGGAGAGACCCATCCCATCTGCATGCCGAGGACCTTTTGCGAACGCTGGGATAATGTGACATTCCCGGAGAACGTCTACTGGGTCTAAAAATCCAAAGGAATCCTCCCTGTTCAAAGGGGGAAAGCGGAGACAATCTAATTCGCAAGTGTCCCAACCATCGTCCGTCGCAGGCATGGTCTCATACCATCTGACCCACAAGAAGTCCATACGACGAGGGCAGTAATCCAACATGCCGGAGCCGGTGTAGATAACATTTGCATGGTAAATTCCAAGGACTTGCGCATACCAAAAATGATGACTTGTTGCATCGGAATCCACGTTAGCCAACACCATGACATTGCTGCGAGAGTGACCTGGATGAATGTTGTCCTGTCCTCGTTGAACATCGTAAGTCGTGTAATTGAAACGCGCTAACTTGTGCAAATAGAGCTTGTCGTGCTTGAAGAAGATGAGATCGCAGTCGTCCCGCTTTGTAGGGTCCCGGACTGGAATTTCAGTCCTCAAATACTCAGGAAGCGTAGCGGCTTCGACCTGTAACACAGTTTGTATGCGCGGAAGAAGATGAGCCCTGAGCTTGGACAAGAATTCCTGAAGATCATAAGTGTCTGATAGTTTCACATGAGAAAATGATCAACGTACTTTGATGGCGGGATCTCCTGAATTTCGCTGTAAAAAGAGAGGAAGAACCACAGGGCACTTTTCCGTTTCGCCAATATGATACCGCTGTTTCAAATCCTTCGAGACGGACTCTTGTTTGCCGTGTTTATAGGAAAGCTGGCGGATGCGAGTCTCACGTCGTTCGATCTGTGTGAGTTGCTTTGTATAATTTTTGCCGCTTGTACGCAAGAAACTACCTTTGGGTCTAAGATGTTCACGTTCACCCTGTGAATGTGTCAATATTCGCAGGAAGCACACAGAGAAAAACAGGCACGGACCGATTGAGAAGAATATGAATCTGTTGTCCCAAATGCTATAATAGATCGAACATAGTCACCAAGAGAGTGAATCTTGTAAGTTTCCAAATTGAATGACTTGGGCTTTCTGGCTGTATCCGCTGAACTGCTTGCGAGCACAGATGCAGGACGAGGAAGTTTGGCCATTTTATTTTGCTGGCGTCGTTGTCGAGCAGCGCTCTCTTTTGCGAGCTCCCGAGTATTGAAAGCAGAGCATGTGTTGTCGACAAATTCTCGAAGACGCTCTCCCAAAACAGCGGTCAGCGTAGCTAAAAGGGAAAGGGTGTGATCGGTGTGCATTCGAAGTTTTGCCAGTCCATGCCAGTGAGTCAGTACAAACAAGAGCTGCAAGATCTGGTGATTGTGCGGTTCAGGCAGGAGTCCTTCGAAGACGGGGATTGAACACTGCAGCAGATCTCAGAACGAAAACACCAGTCAAGGAGAACTGATCCTACCTGTAGAAGGTCTTCATAGTCTCGGGCAGCCATCCTCTTCAATTCGGAAGCATTTCTAGATATACGTTTGATCGCATCTCTACCGAACGAAGGTACCTGTCGGTACCTGACAGAAGATTGAGCCACCTGGTCGTTGACGACAAGACTCTGCATACCTTCGGTCTAAGATGTGCTTTAGCCCTTCGTCCTCGCAATCGAGGATGCGGAGAAGGTGTATAAACAATGACTTCCACACGCCAAGCTCAATTTCGTGCAAGAGATCGACAACAAACATGTCAAACATGTTGAAACCAAGCGGTGCCAGTCTTTCCGAGAATGCATTCTAGATGAATGTTTAGCTTACTTGGATGTTCACGCCATAGAGCGAGAAACTTACTGTTGTTGGGACCAAAGATTCTGGCTTCAACAGCTTTTCTACGGCAGAACTGTTTACTGCAAAATTTTTGTGATAGATTATTTCCCGAGCAAGCGACACAACAACCCGACGGTGTTGGTCATCCACGCGAGCCAGTGACACCCGTTGTGCCATATCCTGAGGCATACCGATGTTATGCACCCGGGATAGAGGAATCAGGCAACGTGGGCAAGGACAACCACCGAGATTTCGTATGCTGGCGAGAATGATCCTGGGACACATGATTGAGTGATGGGGTACTCCGTGATATCAAAAAGGGGAAAAACAGACTTTTCAGGATAGTCAGCAGAGTAAGTGAATATTCGAGGATAGAACCGTCGTTTGACTCCATCACAACACTCAATGACAATGCCGTGCGCATAGGCATGCAGAAATTCGTCGTCAAGGAGTAGCCTCCATTGGGCCTGTAACATATCGCGCTGACAATGGGCCATGAAAGCGCTGTTGGGTCCCTTTCCTCCAATTCTTTCGGCAGCAAAATCCTTGAAAGCGTCCGGGAGCTATTTCGTTTCGTCAGTGTCGTTCGTCTGTAGAATGGAAGCGATTTACCTTTTCGAAGTAAGCTATATGAGTGAAGGAACGACAAGATGGTTTACACCGGCGATACTTCGATTCATTGCCAAGTGCAAGATAGGCAGGCCACAGTTTGGCATCGCCGAAGGTCGAAAGATGAGTGCCGTCTGATGCAAACATCAGCGCGGCGACAACTCTTTCAAGGCTACACCCTGGTTCTCCTGGACTTTCCTGCAGAGCGTTGTGTGCATCCAAAAAAGCCTCTGATGTATAGGCTTCTCCGTGGACTTGTACTGCCTCTGGAGCACTACCAGGTTGGCATAGCAGTTTATATGGCTCGAGATGTAAGTGGGGAAAGGTTGTCGGGTTGGTGATCTTTTCCTTAATCACAGACACTAACCGTCGATGATGGAAACTTGTGACGACATAATCCTGCGCCCCTGGTTGAAGACATTTCTTGTGGAACGGGATAGATATCTTGACGGTGTCGTGTATCCACCCATCCTCCTCTTGTTCGTCCTCCCAATTATCCTCATCCTGACCAGCCAGCTTGCGATCAATACTGCTCCATGGCGTTTTTCTGACGTCCTCCGGGCGAAAATCGGTACTGCCGACGATGTCGATGAGATTTTTGAAACTCGATTGAGATTTTCGTACTCCATCGTTCCAGTACCATTCACCGAGAAGAAATGACGAGCGATTGGGATAAGGATAGAATGACGGCGCAGAAGAAGACTCAGGGAGGGCATTCGAGTCATCCTGCGTTGACAAAGCAGGCTTTTCAGCGACTCGTTCGGGATCGTGTGCTGGAAAGTCAGTGGCATGATACTGACGAAACAACCCAAAAATGTTTCGGGGAGACTTCAAGATCTGTCGCAAAGACTTTTGAATCACCTGAGGTGGATCGGAAGAGAGGGCTACGGTGGGAGGCGACTGCATCGGAGTTATAGACGCGGAAGAAGATGGCTCTGATAGCGACTGCAACTGAACGGGTAAAGCTGGGGGCTGAGGCAACATGTCACGATAACGTTTAGGAAGCCTGGTATTTGCTCTACGAGGCCTGCGTTCTGCCAGAGAAAGGTTTGGGTCATCTTGATTTGCGGAGGACGACTGTGGAATAGACTGAAAACCTTAAGATACAGATGAGGGCGAAACTTTGAGATGTAAACTCACCTGTTGTACAGCTGGTGTAGGGACCTCTGCGATCGACAATGCTGGCTCCAAGACCTCCGCGACCAACGGTGCTGTCTCCAAAACTGCTCTGGATCCATCAGCATCCGTTCGACGACGTTTCTTCGCAGCCCACACTTCTTTGGCTTTTGCTAGCGCCTCAGAAAACCTTTTCTTGGTTTTCTGACATGTGCGCCTGTGGTAAGTGAGCGCCGATGGCAGCGAGAATGACCTTCCGCAAACACAAGACTCGCTGAAAGCCGGCGGCAATTCCATGAAAATCGTGTGGCCAGAGGAGGTCGAATGATACAAGCGCGGGTGGGGACTTTCAGCGCAAGCGATGGTCTGTCAGCTTATATGTAGAAAGACATGACTCGCTCGCTCGCTAAGATGTGTTTTGCCGATCGGATCTCAAATCGTTATGCGCTGTAGTGAAGTAGAATAGCTTCTATGAGGAGAAGACTACTCAGAAACCCAAGACCAGAAAGTGCTCATCACATTTTTACGGTCAACCGTCTTGTACCACAAAACCCTCTAACATCCGAACCACCGATGAGTGCCTGGAGAGGCTCCAAACGCCGTTGAGACAGAGACAGTCTAACACCCTGCAATGAGCAAGGAGCCAGCTGCTGATGACCAAACAATGCCTGCAATGAGCAAGCGCCGTTCGGAGATGACATGGAAGAGGTGCCATGGAAGAGGTGCCATCCTTGGGGAGTATACAGTTAAATGAAGCAAAGATGGGCCAGCGATGGGTGAAGAGTTGGAAAGGGGAGTTGTAGCCGTCACGTGTGACGGATTCTGCCGGCACGAGCTCCATCGGAGTTGCAACCGATTTCTTTGTAGCGGCCAGGCTCATTTTAGTGTTTCTACCCACCAATTGTTGCACATACAGTACCTATCTTAGCTTCTTGGAATACAACCTGTCATTTTTTCGTATTTTTAAAATCAAGAGAAAGCGATGCTGAGGCACTGCTGAGTCTGTCTGAACACTGGCGATTGACCGAGATAGTCCAGGATAGTCCCTGATCAATCTTCCGCGTCTCTTCCGGATGCAATCGACGTATATATTAGTAAGTGAAGGTCAATATGGCGTCACCCCACATTCACTGCTACCTTTGCTTACTACGTCCTGTCTCCGAGCTTCAGTTCCCATTCCCCGCCTTTACTATCGTCGAAATCATGAACGCGTCCGAGTCCCTGGTCAACAAGATCAACAAGTTCAAAACCATCACCACCTTGATCATGGTTATCCTTTATCTTCGAGGACAAAATAATTCGCTATCCCAGACGCAGACGGTCTACAAAGACAAGAGACAAGTCGTCGAAAGGCCCCAGTCACAGCACCGATTGCTCGATCAGCTTGCTACACTGCTTGTCAGAGACCGCGAAGTGGTGGCTGTGGCGGCAGGTATGCAGAGGGGCGCTAACGTCAGCCTCGTCGTCTCGGTCTCACATCAACGCGACATAGACGCTTCCATAGAATGCGCGGAAGACCAAGTAATGCATAACTGCATCATTACCACCAATCCGACACACCCCAATGAGGCGAGAGGGAAGACCGATCTCGCAGCAAAGACGAAGACGACGGGGACGGGCGCGGAGAAGGGAAAGAAAGTTCTGAAATCGGAGGTTCAAGCGAAAGTGGAGAAGAGAGTGAGATTGGAGACAGAGTCTCAAGTGAGGACGAGGACAACTGCTGCGACAGATGAGGCGATGACCACAAGGAGCATAAGCTCAGAGGCGAGGACGGGGGCGACAGAGCCGTCGAGAGGGAAGATGAATCGGTCAGTAGCAATGAAGGGTAAATCGGAGACGAATGAGGAGGATCGGGGACAGGATGTCGTGCCATTTACAAAGGCCATGTTAAATGAACAAAAGAAGTGAGTGCGAACTTTCTATCGAATGATAACCTTTCTGACATAGTTCATAAAGCATGAAGTTTGATGAGCACGTCTCGGAGGTGATCGAGTTACTCAAGAAAGAGGACACCACACCTTACAGCCTGGGCGTTCACGTCGTTTCTCGTGGCTACCGCAAGATGCGCTCTCGACTCAGGTGTACGATGTCTACCGCCTTCCTCAGCAAGATCTTGAATGCCGAACCTGACAGATTGCCTGAACTATTCAAGAAGAAGTCTACATTACGCAAAGAACGGGACCAAGTCCTTTCTGGAGAGCTCATAGCACGTTGGTGGGGCATCGACCTTTTCGGCGTGGAGCACGGAGGACTCGAGTTGAAAACCCGAGCGCAGAACAATGACGTTCTTTTTGTCAAGGAGACATGCGTGGCCTTCCATCATACCTTGTGCTTGGCTCTGAAAGGCTATCAGACCTGTTTGGACGAGATTTCCAAAGCCCAGCCAGACAATTTCGGCGCGATGATGAACAAGACCTGGCTTTATGTCACTCTTTTGGAAGCATTTGCATATTCCAACGCTTTCGCAGACTACCTGACTCTCGCCATTCCCGATATATTCGACCATCCCTTCGCAGGTACAGAACCCAAGTATACCACACCATCTAGAGAGTCCCAGGGCCAGCCAAATACGTGGGAGGAACAAGCAGTGGTGGACGACGATGATACAGATATGTTCGTCACTGTGGGCTCGACACCGATTGACGCATACAAGCAGTGGCTGCGTCGACAGGTTGTGATACCATTCGCTGTTCACGGTCTCGTGGGTTCGGCACAGTATCTTCGGAACATCACTTACACTGTCATTTCTGCCGAACATCCTGGGACAGACATGGCACCCTGGGAAGAGGTGGTGAAGGAGGTATTGAGCGAGAACGACGAGACTGCTCGCACGAAGACAGTGATCGACGAACTCAAATTATTGATGACGAGGGACGCCGAGAAGGCGGGGAGCTCAATTAGCCGCCACTGCAAGAATTTACTATCGCCGACTCCCATGTTCCAAGGGAGTATCCATTGCGAGTGTCTCTTGGCTAGCGTCCTGGACGGGAAGAACCTGGACAATGGGAGCATGTTGCTTGCTGCACATGGTGTTAATCCGGAAAGTTTTCACCCCCTACACCTTCCAATGCCAATATTGACATGGAGATTTACAGAGCGACATAGACCCCTGCTACGTCGGCACGTCTAAACTCGCATGCCCTGTCTGCCATTTCGTGAATTCCGAATTAGGCGCGCGCAAGTGGCTGGCGAAACCGAATCACAATTTCATGTTCCCCTGCGCGCTGCCACGTGAGCTTCGTGAGGATATACACACGAGGGCAGAGATCCATTTCAAGGCCATATTGCTGGACTTACTCGATGTATTACTCAAGCCGAAGCCGCGACATTCGCGGACCGATTCCGCTCAAACCGAAGGTTATCAGACGGACAGTGAACGCAAGAGCCTTGAGGTCTTGAAGGCGAAGCGAGAGATCGATCGTCACAACGTGTCTGTAGACCGTGCTCTATGGATAAACTGAAGACGGCCAGTTTTGAGTGTTGAAATGCAGAAGGTCAGGCTTCTGGGGTAGTCCGAGAGCGCTTGTAGGTTTCTTCCGCATTCTAATTAGCGCCGTTTAGTCACCATTCGTAGATCGAAAAGAACGGTTGAAAGGTACTTCGAATACGAGAGACGGCATTTTCACGATCCGAGACACGGCGTTGTTTGATACATGTATATCATTCTGAATGGCATCAGACTTGCGACATGAACCTATTGCGTGAGAGGGCAAAAAAAACATGCGAAATCATGAATGTACGTGACGAGCGAGGGATTTGGGCTGCGATAAAGGCATAATAGGGAGTCTCCCACAATGCTTGTGAAACGTGACAGTATAAAAGAGAAACACCGCATGCTCGAAGTCTGTGAAAGCTTTGAAATTAGAATCGTAATCCTTGTGCCACATAAGCTTACTTCCGCCGGGCCATCCACAGAGGACTTCAGCCATTACCTTCACAGCACCACGCCTGGCCTCCCAATCTTCAATCACAAGTCGGTCCACCCACCGACTCTCACGCTCCCAGTCTACGCTGAGACCCCCCGTGGCCCATATGTGGCAGATTTTTCCTTCGCGTTGGGCGGCATACCGTTTGTCCTCGTAACAGTAAACACCCATGACAACCTTCCTGTCCAATTGTAGGAGTTCAAGACGAAAATTAGCTACCGAAAGCTCCCATACTACTTCAGCCCAGAGGTCCTTATCCTCATGAGCCATCTTGCTAGTGACGAAGGTTCTGCCCCATTGCGGAGATGTAGTGTCATCGTATGGTGCGAATCCGGCGTGCACCAGGAATCGGACACCTATGTCGACCCGATCTGCAACACGTCTGTCCAAGGCCTTCTTACGTTTGCGCACCTCGACCGACGAAGCGCTGGTGACATTGGACGCGACTTGCGGTTCCAAGCGAGCCTTTTTAGTCTTGCGAGGCCATGGTGGTAAGCGAGCCATGTCGTGTGAAGAGGATTGAGGCTTCACGGTACAATTGACCATGTTGTCTGGCAGGTAATATCTCCCCTCTAATGCAATCCTCCATTGGCTGGTCGTCATCAGGACCATACAGTGGTTAGAAGGGCATAGAACCTCCAGCAGACACCACATGCGAATGCGTAGCCAGTTGTGAACTCTATGCCCAAAAACGGCTCCTTTGTCCGCAAAGAACAGATGAATGGGGGGAGAGGATACTGAAGGGCCATATTTGGATCATCGTCCAAATCCATGGTCTCTTCGAAGACGCTTATCCAACCCGGGGCGAGTGGGGGAAGCCAAGTGGGGTGCACAACCCGGAGACCTGTTTTAGGAGAAGGACCATGACATCGATGGCTGTTACTACGCTGCTTATGAGGCGCCAGTGTCTTCGGAGGACTCGAAATTTGCGAATGACTTGCGTTTGATTGGACATCTGGGACCTTGGGAGCATTCTTCACGTCGGGCGATGGTGGGCGATGTTCTGTGTGTGTTGCGTGACAATGAAACCATAGAGGCGCAACGCAGGGAACTTACCACGCTTGTCAGATGAGCGAGACCTCGACAACAGACTTCTACGCCACTGATCATTAGATGAATAGGCCGACGCGAGCACAACAAAGTCGGATGTGGTGGTCTCAAACATGGTGCAAGCGGGGTCATCGATGAAACGAGGACCATCTCGTACAAGCTTAGCGGCTATTTAAACAAATTGTGCATCAGTTACACAAGCCTGACCTAGTCAATCGAGTCTTACCATAAACATTACCAGTGAAAGCGCTGATCATCGCGGTCTGCCGCTCGTCGCTATTGACGTCACGCTCGGTCGGGATTTCATCGACTATGACATGCGAAATATCCGGCCCTGACATAGCATGATTCCGACACACAGGCGGATTTTGCCGCTCGATTTCCCCAACCGTTGCAGGAGAATAGATCTCCAGCGGTAGTAGAATTGGTCGACTGGTCAAGCTAAACTTTCGCAGCCTGTCTTGAATGGTGCCGCGTAACGGTTCACCGTGTGACGCCTCCACCCAGAGAGGGGCCTTGGTGCGATGGTTGGCATATTCAAAAATCTGTGATGAGCTGAAGGAGATGCCGGTTCTGATGACTGTCTTGACGGAGATGATAAGTGTGCGGGTTGTAAGAGTGGTGCGCCTCCGGATGTACCAAACCGGGATCCCAATCCGGAACAACTCTCGAAGCATTGACAAACTTGAGGTGATGACACCGCGAAGAGGAAGAACAGGTTGAGGGCAATCGAACGTAGGATCCTCCATACGAGGTTTCACTACCAGCATATAGATAATCCAGGCGCGTAATTCAAGCAGGATACGCTGAAACTCACGAAACCATAAGACGGTGTCGGAGAAAGGCATTGGAATCTGCGAGAGTGAACCGTAGGCACGATAAAGGGCCTCAGATCGATGTCTCTGGTACATGTAGCTGGACGTGTGTGCATTGACTACAGCAGCCGGAGTGCCTTCGGGAAACTCTTGAGCCCCAATTTCGTCTCCTATCCTACGCACTTCCAACATCGCTTTGCGCAGGCGGGAGAGCACTGTCTCATACAAGATTCCTACTGAAGCGCGCGGCAGCTCCTCGCAGATACGAAAGTCCGTTCCTTTGAAGGAAAACCACGCAGCATCCGGATCTTCGAATTGAGGAAGGCCGCCTTCTTTGTCGTCCACTGGAAAGTCCGGTGCTCGTAAGCCATGATGATCGTCGACCTTCTGGAGTTCCTTCAGTCTCGGGTTCATGGGCGCAGCATAGGAATGGGGCTCCACTGGGTCGAAAGCTTGTGGCCACTTCAGATGTTCAAATGCACCAAGCATGCCGTCTCCGAAATATCTGAAGGGGTGTCGTCGGGGTGCACAGGGACCTCCGGAACAAAGTCCATGTTTGGTGTGGAGATCCATAATTCATCGTGATTGCGGAATGGAGCAACGCAGAGACAATCTAGGGCGTCAACCTGCTCGCCGTGCAGTAGGGATCGACGAGAATCGAGAATTTCGCGAAGGTTTTCAAGCGGCCGTGCTTGCCAACAAGTAACGGCGGCCATGGCTGCAACGTGCCCAATGAGACAGTAAACCAATGGAGGAACAAGAAAAACACGGCGATGCGAACTGACCTAGTAGTATGAGCAATAATAACGTAGGACTCGACTTGATGTCCAACGACCCTGCAATGAGCAAGGAAGGATGACGGTGCACTCAAAATCCAGTCACCTGCAATGAGCAAGCGGACGGAGAGTGGTTATACTACTAGCAAATCTAGTGCAATCTTGAAAGGAGTTTGGGAATTCGGCAGATGGAGATACGGGGATGATGAGGATGCTGGTAGCCTGAGGCTCGCCGAGTCACTAGTCACTGCAGTGGCTATGGCGGTCAAAGTGTCCCAGGTGTGTAATCGGAAATCTCCGACAATTTGGAATCCCAACAGAGGCAGCCACCTCGGATATATCCGAGCTCGGATGTGTCTGAGTGATTAGTAATGATTGCTAGCTGCTACAAAATACAGCAAAGACCGGGAATCGAACATCAAACCCCGTGGACACCTCGACATCACCTTGACTAGACCGTTCGCCCATACGATCTATGCAATAACAGCCGCTAATTATTATAACTGCTCATAACAAGTACGCTACGCTGACGCGTCACAGCCCTCCCCGACGCCTTCTTCTTAACGTCGGCCCGGCCTCGCAAGCGCCCTCGCCTCGTCCTCGACGTCACCTCTCCCTTGACGACGACGGCACCTCCTGGACGCCTCCCCACCGCGGCCTCCTCTTCCACCCCGTCCCAAACGAGGATGACGGCTACGATGCCGCCCTCGTCTCTCACGTCGCCCTCATCTCCCTCGACCACGCACCTGGCTCCCTCGACCCCGCCGCCTGCATGCCCCCGCCTGGACGACGGCCTGGACGACACCGACTCGGCCGCGCCTCACCGACGGCTCCCTCGACGCCTCGTCATCCGGCTCTCGACGATGCGGCCGCCTCGCTGGACCCTGCCCGCTCCCTCGACCCCGCCGCCTGCACGCCCCGACCACGCCCCCACCTGGACGACGGCCTGGACGACGCCGCCTGGACGCCGCCGCCTGGCGGCTCCCTCGAAGACGCGGCCGCCTCGCTGAACGCTGCCCGCTCCCTCCACCCCGCCGCCTGCACGCCCCCGCCTGGACGACGCCGACTCGGCCGCGCCTCACCGACGGCTCCCTCGACGCCTCGTCATCCGGCTCTCGACGATGCGGCCGCCTCGCTGAACGCTGCCCGCTCCCTCCACCCCGCCGCCTGCACGCCCCCGCCTGGACGACGCCGACTCGGCCGCGCCTCACCGACGGCTCCCTCGACGCCTCGTCGTCCGCCCTCGACGACGCGGCCGCCTCACTAGACCCTGTCGGCTCCTCGTCGACGACGCCGCCTGGACGCCCGGCACCCTCTACGACGCGGCCGCCTCACTGGACCCTGCCCGCTCCCTCGACCCCGCCGCCTGCACGCTCCGACCATGTCCCCGCCTGGACCACGGCCTGGACCACGGCGCCTGGACGATGCCGTCTGGACTACGCCGCCTGGACGACGCCGCTCCATCGACGGCGACTCATCTCTCCTCCTCCACGACAACGCCCGCCTCCCTCGACGATGACGTCCGCCTCCCTCGACGTGCACGACTCTCCCGTCGACGGCGCCGCTCCCTCCACAGCAACTCCTGCCTCCTCGTTGGCGGCTCCCTCGACGCTGGCGGGTCTCGCTGTCGACTCCCTCGGCGCTGCCGCCCACTTCTCTCGTCATCGGCCCTCTCCCGCCGCTCTCGTATCCGTCGACACTGCCGCCGTTTTCGCGCCGCCACCGTGTACGCCTCCTCGTTGTCGCTGATCGATAGCCTCCTGTACATACATACTTAGCAGTGGACCACTTGCACGCAATGAATTGTTAGTTTCCCCAGTGACTGGCATGTGTGAACGGCATCCCAGTAATGATATGGCAGCCGCGCAGGGGCCAAGCGAGAACAAGAAATCATCGTGCAACTTAACATCGATCGAGGTAACAAAGAGCCCGTCATTCACACCAGGTTGCCATGTATCTGTGGTCGCTCGCTCGCGAACATGGACAAGTCCCAGGCGTAGACTTCACGTAGCGTACTCCCAATGCTATGCAATATTTTCAGCGTGATATCAAGGTGAAAAATGGTGGCGAATACTCACTGCTTCAGGTCGTGATGTTCCAGTTTCGGCCCATGCGGCTTTGACGTCCCGCCATCCACGATCAGAGTGAGATCACTCTCTCTCAAGGCCGTACTCACGCGGTGGAGAGTGACGTTTCCCCATCTCTGGGACGCCAAGACGACTCGCAAGCCCTCCCGTTCATCAATCACGATACCGAGACGCGTCATTGCCTACGCTCTCGTTAGGCCATGACGCGCGCACCCGGGCAAACGGCACTCACGTTGACGAAGTCGTGCCATCTGACAAAACCGCTCGTGTGCCTATCCAGAAGCTTCTCCAAAACCTCCCATTTGCGTCAGTCAACTACCACAGCAGTGAAGAGGAATCCTCTCACCACGAGCGATCGTCGATTCACTGAGATTGTCGTCATGGATCCAGGTTACACAGACGAGGGGTTGGTCTTCACGCAAGTTGAGGATTGGGCGCTCGTTCAGCGTTTGGGTCTCGCTTATGTCGCACCTTCTCGGGATCTACCAATCTCTACTGTCAGTGGTGCTCACGGCCTCTCAGCTCTGAACAAGCGGCGTCGAGCAGAATGCATGCGCTTGTGTCAGTCTGGTCGGGCACACACTCCTCAAGATGGGGGGCTTCCATCTAAGCGCGCGTCGACACGTCGGTGACCACGCTCAGCCCGAAGCTCATCACGTCCGTCCCGCTCGAGGCGCGCCTGCAAGGCATCCTCAGGGCCACTGCAACTGCTCCTCCTCATACTCCCTCCACTCCAGCGACGAATCTGCATTTGGTTACACCTCGCCAACTCGCAAGGCTGCAGCGCAAGTCCCCAAACCACAGCCATCCATCGCATAACCACTCGCCTGTGTAGACCCACACTCATCACTCGACGATCCACCCTCAACGTTTCAATCTAGATAGTGGCGAGTCTCAGCTGACTCCTCTGGCTCGCCGTCGTCTTTGGTCAGACTCATCTCATTCCCCCAGATCGTTCCCATGGGTCGAAACGTCCGCCCCGTCGTTGCCATCCCTCCTCCCCGTCCCCTCCATGTCACTGACCTCCACTCCAACGCGAGCACCTCCGCTCAGCAGAAGGCCATGTACAAGGGCACGAAACCCCTCCCAATCGGACAGCCCGAAAGCGAAGGGGGGAAGTGGTCGCGCGCGACTATCGAGAAGGCGGGTGACGAGGACGGCCAGGTGGGCTTACTGTGGTGTGTATCGGTTCACCGTCCATCGTCCGTGCTGGCCTCATCTGGGTCATTGATCGCTGGGCCAGGAAGAAGTCAGGCGGTTCCGCGAAGGCATCATTGCAGCGTCTCTCTTTCCTCCGATCCTGGGCCAGGCGTCGCAGCGTGAGGGCGTCCCGTGGATTTTGACAGGCGGGTCGGTCCTCGGCGCCTGCGTGGAAGTATATCAGCAAATTCTCGAGGCCGCGCGCACGATGTGTGTGGGTCGGTGGCTGCAACCCGCCGGCTGTACATGGGGTGCGCGTTTAGCCTGAAGACACAGCATTTCTAGAGGAAGATCACTCTCAGAAAGCTGTTCGGCGGGAGGATGGATGGTTATGTGAGAAGAGCAACGTTGTGGAAAATGGTTTGAATGTGGCGCGACAGCCGCGAAACGCGCGACAACGTCTGATCACGGCTGCTCGGTGGAAAGATGAGACGCAAAGCACGACGGCCTGGGGACAACGCATTTCTGGAAAAAAGTCGCTCTCAGAGAGGTGCACGAGATAGATAGGGACACCGTATTTCTGGAGGAAGGAGGCCACTCTCAGAGACGTCTCGGCAGTCGCAAAACGCGCGACGATATCCATATGTATGTATCCAGGTAAAAGATCCAGAAGAAACAATGTCACGGTCTAGCCCCAGGCGACCATGAGGTGACGAGCAGTGGACCAAATGTGACAGTCCGATGCGGAGAACAACATTGCCATTAATGCTAGAAAGACGTGTAAGTGACATCGCAAATTTATGAGTTGTTCAAACCCACTCGCAATGCAAACCTTCTTTGACGACGCAGAAGCGGAGGTCACAGCGACGCCGGCTTCTCAAACAGATGGCTCTGCAAAGCGATCATGAAAGTCGATGGGATTTGTCGCATTGTAATGCTTTTCGCCACCGAGGGCAATGAGCGAGGCGGTCCGCAACAAACTCGATGTACTGTCACGTCAGCTCGGCATTCATACCGATCAGCCCCGTAGGAAGGGCATCTACCACATCCAATTAGCATCAAATGCTACAGTAGTGATCAACATGTACTCACCTGTCAAGAGCTCCTCCTCGATAACAACGCATTCGACGACGATGTGGACGACTGTTAGGATGTGGATGCCTCTTGAGATGGCTGAACAACAAGCATGCGGAGTCAGTGTGGAATCCCTCGTGGCGACTGGTGAGTTCGTAGGAGAAGGAGAGTCCAGGTATAAGCACAAGGCCAGGCTTCTTCGACCAGAAAATTGAGGTGAAAGAACCGGAGGAGAAGATATCCTCTGCTGTGGCAAAGAAGACTCATCGCTCGGTAAATGTGGAGCGACGATCGGAGACCCAGCGCAGTGCCCAGTCCGCCTTCCTCTTCACGCAAGGGATGGTCTCAACAACATCGCGTTTCGTAGGTCCAGTTCTCGTCGTGGAAAACTTCCGTCATAATATGGAACGCGTAGAAGCAACGCGCTGCCCAGTGGAGTCACAAAAAATCACGGCTAAAGAACAATGCAGTTCTGGAGGAAGGCACTCTCAAAAAGCTGCTCGTCGGGATGATAGACAGGACAACACATTTCTGGAGGAAGGTCGCTCTCAGATATGTGTCTCAACATCCGCGAAACGCGCGCCGCCGTCTGACTCCGGCCGGTGGGTGAATCAGAAAGAATGACAGCATTTTGAGTAACGCATTTCTGGAGGAAGGTGCTCGACAAGAGATATATGGAAATGGGTGAGCGCAAAGAACGACGGCCTACAGGCACGGCATTTCTGGAGGAAAGTCGCTCTCGGAAGGCTGCTCGTCGGGAGGGTAGATGAGGACAATGCCTTTCTAAGAGGATGATCGCTCTCAGATGTGTCCCAACAGCCACGCGACGCCATCTGACTACAGCCGCTTGATGGTAGGGTGGCACGCAAAGAATGAGGGACTACAAGCAACACATTTCTGGAGGAAAGTCGCTCTCAGAAAGCTCGACAGGACAATAGATGGAGGTGGCCTGGAAACAGCGCAATTCTGGAGGAAAGTCGCTCTCAGAAAGCTCGACAGGACAATAGATGGAGGTGGCCTGGAAACAGCGCAATTCTGGAGGAAAGTCGCTCTCAGAAAGCTCGACAGGACAATAGATGGAGGTGGCCTGGAAACAGCGCAATTCTGGAGGAAAGTCGCTCTCAGAAAGCTCGACAGGACAATAGATGGAGGTGGCCTGGAAACAGCGCAATTCTGGAGGAAAGTCGCTCTCAGAAAGCTCGACAGGACAATAGATGGAGGTGGCCTGGAAACAGCGCAATTCTGGAGGAAAGTCGCTCTCAGAAAGCTCGATAGGACAATAGATGGAGGTGGCCTGGAAACAGCGCAATTCTGGAGGAAAGTCGCTCTCAGAAAGCTCGACAGGACAATAGATGGAGGTGGCCTGGAAACAGCGCAATTCTGGAGGAAAGTCGCTCTCAGAAAGCTCGATAGGACAATAGATGGAGGTGGCCTGGAAACAGCGCAATTCTGGAGGAAAGTCGCTCTCAGAAAGCTCGACAGGACAATAGATGGAGGTGGCCTGGAAACAGCGCAATTCTGGAGGAAAGTCACTCTCAGAAAGCTCGACAGGACAATAGATGGAGGTGGCCTGGAAACAGCGCAATTCTGGAGGAAAGTCGCTCTCAGAAAGCTGCATCACATTGATGGAGGTGGCCTGGAAACAGCGCAATTCTGGAGGAAAGTCGCTCTCAGAAAGCTGCATCACATTGATGGAGGATGGTCACATTGTCAGATGTTCAACATCGACGCTCGTGATTCGGATTCCGACAAACTCCGATCAGCGTCGGCCAATCGGGTGTTGAATTTCGATCAAGCAATCTGATATCCTTTTGAGTATCTGAATTCATTCAAAGTAAACGTATAATACGCTGAACGAGCCAGCATGCGCGTAAGAAGATTTCTAAACAATCAGAAGTGTAGTCCCCATCCATCATCATCAAACACACCAATATCATCCAAAACCCAGCTGTAAATGTAAAAGACCGAGGCTAAGAGAGAATGAGGCAAGCTCCCCAGGCTACGACAAATCAAAAAAAGGTTAGCTACCGGTAAGGAATCAAGACCCAGCGCTTTGTGCGATGGCAATGGAGAACGGATAGCACTAGCACCTGCCAGGGAAAGCAAGGGCGAGACCATCAAAGAGTGCTCAGCAGCAATGGGGTGAGTAGCTGAAACTGTGCTGAGTGCCGGTGATGATGACACTGAGATAAGACTCCCATCAGTCGTCAGCGAACCAGACGCCTCAACACTATAGCTGACAACATTCAAGTCCACTACGCTTTTGCCATTGAGTGCCGGCGATGATGACGCTGAGAAGACACTCCCATTAGTTGTCGGCGCACCAGACGGCTCAGCACTATAGCTGACAACATTGGAGTCCACTACGCTCTTGCCAAAGAAGGGTGAAGAAGCCCTGTCTGTGATTACAGCTGGTGTCGCTAGAACCTGGGGGATCGGCAGATGCAGAACGGACCCAGGGCTACTCGAGCGCGAATGATGTCGAGACAAGTTCTACGGAGTTGGGGAACAATGTAAACTCAGAGCCTTCGAGCAAAAGGCCATCACCTACCTCCGATTCCTCCGAATAATTGCTAGTGGGTGATAAATCTCCACTCCTATCCCTGGGAGCATAATAACTCCCGAAGGAAAACTCTGGGTGCCAAGCCCTCCAAGCCTCGCCAATCCAACCCTGACTGACCATAGTGAAAGCTCGAGACATGTCGTTGAAAAGATGCCTATAGTACACATCTGTGTACAGCTCGGTCATAGTTGACATGCAGTCCAGCCGCGCAGATTTTTCATAGTCTGGATAAGGCTTTCGAACGTCGAAGGATAATAAGAAAGAGACGACCAGTTGATCAGGACGCTGCGAAAAAAAAGTCTGAAGGGTGCCAATTCCTTGAGGTGGGTCCACATACCTTGCAAACGGCAGGCTCTTCGACATCTAGATAGGAGGAAGGCCTACTGTTCCAGGAAGGTGGGTGGAGAAACATGTCGAGATGCGCTGGTGAGGGCGGTGATCAATATCGCGGGCAGGAGCGCTTTTCACATTTCGGTCGTTCCCGTGTCACACTTCCCCCCGTTCCCCACCGACAGGTCCCAAGGGGTGCCCGGAGAGCTGTGAATCGCTCTTTGTAGCTTCGTAATTTCACTGAGACTCCTGAAAGCAGACATGATTACGACGTGTATATAATGACAAGGCCCTTTGGCGATGAGACAAAATCATTTGTGAGAAAGAGCCAGCAATCGAGAATACATCGATAACAAGGAGAAGTTTGGATATGTAGTCCAGTTCAAGGTTCAACAAGAAAAGAAACATGCTCGGAATCCTCGGCAGCACGATCTCAAAATGACGTCGCCAGCCTGACAGGATCAAGAATTCTACTTACAACTTATGTGCTACATTTAGTATTCCTGGGGTATGCAACGCGGAAGCCAGGACGACGTCTTGATTGTACGTCCGGACGGTCGCCAGCTGTTTGTCAGCTCCCAGACGTTTTTTATTCGCCCCACGTTCACGCTTATCCCGGCCCCGCAATGTGTAGTACCACAGCACAGAAGTTCGAGGCGTCAATTCGCCGTCATGGAGACGCGTCAACATGTCTTGAAACCATGTCTCGGCAGATGACGACCACGAACCATTCCAGAGGTAGCTGGCACGCCAGAGGGCCATGCTGGGCCACAGAGACACATTCCCTGGTAGCGCCGTGAACCCCAGGAGTAATTTGAGAGCCAGATCGCTCTCTTCATCTTCTGGGCACTCCGATTCGCGATCTGATCCAGCTGTGTATCGTTCACCCCAGACAGTGTATGCCTCACTTGGCCCCTCCAGGTAGCTCCGAACTATGTCCTTGGACCCAAAATGGATGACAAGGCGCCAAGCCAGGCCACCATACGCCACAAGACGTCTTGCGTAGGGTTGTCGCAGGAGCCATCGAACCCGCTCCTGATATAGCTGGCCAAAGGAGGAGAGAGAGTCTTGTCGCTCGCCTATGAGGAAGTTGTCTCCGTCCACCCAGTTGGGACGAGGTTCATTCGTACGGCGTTCAGCATTGGCCGCGATCTTCTGCTGACCCCACATGCTATTCCAACTGAGACGGAACGACATCCCATGCTGCAACATCACCTCCAGCAACGCCTCGACTTCAAAGGCCTTCCATTCCAAAATGGCTAGCAACCAGATCTCAGTGAGCGGATGAAGCTTGACGTGAGATACCCGCAAGAAGCCAGTGTCGATAGCCAGAGGTCTAACGTCAAACGGCGCATAGGGAGCCCAACCTCCCGAAGTCGTTTCCTTGATGCTGTCTAAGTACGCAAGCGTCCCGGGAGAGACAATGAGCATTTCTTCAGATTGAAAGGTTTCTGGTGCTATCCAGTGCCCTCTTAAGAATTCACTGCCGGGAGGTGCGGGGTAGACTTTCGGGAAAAGCGCAGCAATAAAGGCGGGAGGATAATTCTCCCTGTCGACAACATCAGTGGATGTGACCGCGTGTACCTCCAAATGTCCCTCATGAACGATGACAGGGCTCGGAGAACGCGAGAATCTCACATCGTCTTCGCTTGGATCGTCATTCGAGCCGACAAGAGCATGACTGGATGAAGAATTGCGTTCAACCCGGTCCTCCACCTCCGAGTTGACATTCATCGCCACATCCTGCTCATACGAGCCTTCCCGCATCGCGTCGCAGTCAGACAACACAATGCATGGAGGGCCTGACGACGAAGACAAACCCGTGCCCCGGTCCTCCAAATCGATATCCATTGCCATATACTGGCTCTGCGAGTCAACTAGCATTGTTGTTGTGCTGCGCACCAAAAATATTCGTCAGTAATGTTTTTGCGCTCTGAGATTGAAGAAAACGCATACCTGAGATGCTCCGATGACTCGGACCGTCCAACGCCTTGAACGTGATCTTCAGAGTGCGGCTGGAATGATGATGACACTGCACCAGGGGTGTCAATGTGCATCTGCACCTCCTGTGACGTGTTGCCGCTGGACAACGTACCACCCCTGTACGACGTATTGCTACCAGGCGACACATTTGACAGCTGATGTTGCGAAGGGGCAGGCAGAGGAGGGCGGGTAGAGGAGAGGCAGGCGGAGAAGGGGCTGGAGGGGCTGGCAGAGGAGGGGCTGGCGAAGGAGGGGCTGGCGGAGGAGGGGCTGGCGGAGGAGGGGCTGGCGGAGGAGGGGCTGGCGGAGGAGGGGCTGGCGGAGGAGGGGCTGGCGGAGGAGGGGCTGGCAGAGGAGGGGCTGGCGGAGGAGGGGCTGGCGGAGGAGGGGCTGGCGGAGGAGGGGCTGGCGGAGGAGGGGCTGGCGGAGGAGGGGCTGGCGGAGGAGGGGCAGGTCGAGACAGGGCAGAACGAGGAATGCGATCGTGGTCGTATAGGAGAACCGCAGAAAGGCGACTGTTAGACGCTGCTCTCTTCTTGAGTATTTCTGCGTGCTTTTTCTCTGGGCGAAGACGGCTGATATCACAGTCGATCAGGTGGAAAGTGCGCCCCCTAATGGAGGGAGGGTCTGTGCAACCCTCACGATCTTCAGCGTCACTATCGTCCTGATCCAGCCCGATCTGTGTCTCCATGTAAAACACGCGCACGTTGACGCAATCGTCTGCGGATAGATAAGAGGCTGAACAGTAGTAATCCTCCCATCTTCTGTCTTTTTTGGAGCCGATGATGCCACGATCGTCACCCCACAGCATTGCCAGGTACGTTGTCTGTGGCGGGGGTTTGTAGGACACAATCGTGAACGGTTTCCCGTTAAGTCGCCACCGATCGGGCCTGAGGTCACCGAATGCGCTGACCTCTCCCGCTTGTCGAGCGCTCCAAGAGTATGCAATATTGATTCGTGCGAGCTTGAGAAGCTCCCAAGTCGTCTTCATTTCGGGACCCCAGGTTGGATAGCCCTGTGTGACGATGGTGACTCCACGGATGCGAGCGCCCAAGATGAACTTATCCAGTTGGTCGAAAGCAAATGACAAAGAGGCCTGAGCCTTAGGACGATCACGCCACTAGAAAGCAAGACATGAGATATAAGCAGAAACCTCAACCCTGTAAAGCACTCACTTTCGGCCCAAACCCCTGCTCAATCCTCCAGACAAGAAAGCTGATGAATCCAAAGCAGTCGAGAAAGGGACGACGTAATCGCCAAAAGGTGATATGTGCATCCTCTTCAGTTTTCCAGGGATAGACAATCCCTTCCTGCAACACACTAACCTCGAGAGGCCGGTTGCCATCCCAGTCAAGAATGTCTCTCAACGCACTGGTACAACGGATGATAAAAGCTCTGATCTGGTTGTGTGCCTTGACCAATCCTGGGCGAATGGTCCGAGAAGGGAAGCAATAAAAGTCATGACTTGCTTCGGAGGCTGGAAAAATCCATTCCGAAGAGTCACCCCTGATGGATCCAGGATCAACTGGGATGAAGGGCCTCCAGGGAAAACGCGAGTCATGAGGAGCTGGATCTACTGCCCAATCGTACGGTTTCAGGCGTCCGGCACGAGATGGATCAGCGTCGAAGGTCACGTCCGCTGGCGGGGTGAATGCGTTTCTGGAGATGTAAGATGTGGAACTCATGGTAGGGCAGGGGCGAAATGCGACAACTACCCATGCCGACTGCTGCGACCTCGTGACTTCAACCCAGGGGTATTGGTCTCGGGAGACGGAGGCTTTCATTGTGATGAAAAGATCGAAGCGGAACAATTGCTGGAGGAGAGTGCGTCGACGTGAAGGAGACGAAAAGTAGAGGTCTCAACAGATGTGGCACAAGAGCGGCACAAGACTATTTCTGGAGGAAAAACGCTCTCAGAAACTGCCTAGACAGCCGCGGAAAACACGGTACCGCCCAGTGACGACCGCGGGATGACTGGAAGGAAAGGGAGACTTGAAGATGAAGGAATAAAGCTTTCAACCGATAAGGACGCCACAAGACAAATTCTGGAGGAAAAACGCTCTCAGAAACTGCCTAGACAGCCGCGAAACACGATGCTGCCCAACGACGACCGCCTGAGGACTATGAGTGGGGCAACTTGAAGTCATGTGAGCTCCGCTCCCACGGTCAGCGATTTCGGTCCCACGGTCACTCTTTGGCCGAATGTCTGTACGGACGTCGTCATATTACCAGCTCTTAGCTCTATCGACAAATTTCTGAGAGTGACCCTCCTCCGGGAATGGGTTGCTCTCACTCCGCCACCGTCTATCCTCCTGTCGAGCAGCTTTCTGAGAGCGATTTTCCTCCAGAAGTGCGTTGTCATTCCCCCGACATCAAGCGGCCGTAGTCAGACGGCGTCGCGTGTTTAGCGGCTGTCGGGAGACATTTCTGAGAGCGACCTTCCTCCAGAAATGTGATGTTCCCAGGCCATCTTCGTATATCCTCTCGGCAATCAGCTTTCTGAGAGCGGCCTTCCTCCAGAAATGCGCTGCCCATAGGCCGTCGTTCTTTGCGTCCCACCCTGCCATCAAGCGGGTGTAGTCAGATGGCGTTGCGCGGCTGTTGAGACACATATCTTAGAGCGTCTTCCTCCATGAATGTGTTATCCCCATCTCTCCCCCCAACGAGCAGTTTTCTGAGAGCGACTTTCCTCCAGAAATGTGCTGTTTGCCGGCCACCTCTATCGTCCTGTCGAGCTTTTTGAGAGCGACCTTCCTCCAGAAATGCGTTGTCCCCAGAGCCTTTCCATTTATCCTCCCGGCAACCAGCTTTCTGAGAGTGACCTTCCTCCAGATATGCGTTGCCCATAGGCCGAAGCTCTTTCCATCGCACCTTGCCATCGAGCTACCGCAATCAGACGGCGGCGCGCGGTTCGCGGCTGTCGAGAGACATTTCTGAGAGCGAGGTTCCTCCAGAAATGTGATGTTCCCAGGCCATCTTCGTATATCCTCTCGGCAATCAGCTTTCTGAGAGCGAGGTTCCTCCAGAAATGCGTTGCTCGTAGGCCCTCGTCCTTTGCGTCCCACCCTGCCATCAAGCGGCCGTAGCCCAATGGCGTCGCGCGGCTTCTGAGAGCGATGTTCCTCCAGAAATGTGTTGTCCCCATCTAACCTCCCAACGAGCAGCTTTCTGAGAGCGATTTTCCTCCAGAGATCCACTACTTTTAAGCCGTGGTTCTTTGCGACTCCATCAGGCAGCGTGCTGCTTCACCGCGTTGCACATAATGATGGAAAATATTCACAACGAGACTGGACCTACGAATTGCGATGCTACTGAGATCATCCTCTGCATCAAGAGGAAGATGGACTGGGCATCGCGCTGGATCTCTCATCGTCGCTTCACATTCGCTGAGCGGTGAGCCGCCTTTGCCGCAGCAGAGGACATCTTCTCCGGTTTTTTGCCTCAATCTTCTGGTCGAAGAAGCGTGGCCTTATGCTTATACCTGGACTCACCTTCTCCAACAAACTCATCAGTCGCCTCGAGGGATTCTATACGACTTTAATAAGGTCCGCATACCGACCAGCTTTGGGCTACTGAGGCATATCATGCTCATTGGGGCGCAGAACACGGATCTCGCCACGCTCACAGAAGCCACCGCGTACGCTGTTGTCGAGTTTGGTGGATGGAAGAACGACGCGCTGCCTTGAAAGTGCACATCGATTGTTCGACGTGCGAGAACGTCGTTGGGGATATGTGTCGGGTACGTGACGTCCTCAACTACCATCCGTTTGCGCTTGCATTCATTCGCTCACCATACTCGCTCTCCATTCGCATTCGCCTTTCTCCTTAAACCCTTTCACACTTCGCGTTTCGTTTGCGCTCCTCGCACCCTCACCACACATCACGACCTACTCTCAATCATGAACCCCAAATACGCTTGGTACCGTCTTAAAGTCTCGACCTCGTTCCACATCGACGCGCTGCGGGGCAAGATTCGATTTTTCTTCGGACGTCATCCGCCCGATTGTGGGTTCATTCAATCTGTTCGCGCAGAATTGTAGGTTTTTTGTTGTCTTTTCTGCCGCATCCCTGATCTACAACCACAGCCTTGATATTGATGCCGAGGGTTACATTGGCACTGTTGGAAGGAGGGAAGAGGTAGGGGAGAGAGGTGAAAGAGCAGTGAATTCGGAGACGTAGGTAGTGGGATGAAAAGACAGGACATTTCATACGGTTTGCAGGTCTGGGGTCAAAATTCACGCGGCAGAGAAGATGTCTCAGAGGGCCCTACAGCGCGGTATGTTGTCTTCACTCTCATAAATTGTAAAGAAGCTAATGAGGAGGTAACTTAAACTGGGATGCTATTCTAGTTCATGCAAGTTGTCCAGCCAGTTTTCCCTGAAGCAATTTGCATTGCCTATCCTGTGAACTCTTCCCTCCATCACTCCTCGTTGTTATCCTCGTTGTCGCCCTCGTTGTTGCCATCGCCCATCGCCTCGCCTGGCTCCCCCTCGTCTTCGCGCCCGTGTTCTTGCCCACGCACGCTCCTCGTCCTTGTTTTGAGTGACGTTGATGCCAGCCGTGCGGCGCGTGGTTTCGAACTGCTCGACTGCCTTGTCTTCTTCGGTAAGATACTACACGAAGAAATGGACTTTGTCACATTCCATCGGCCGCATACATACAGTTGACGCGGGGATCTTCGATTTACACCCGCAAGCGTGACCACACGAAATGCGACAGCAAGGAAAGGAGAACGCACGTCGAGTCAGCAGTCCCGGAGCCCACCGGCCCAGACGTTCACAGCGAGCGAACAGTCGACGCTCAAGGAGTTCCGTGTACGTGCCCCTGTCCCTTCGATGCTGCCGTGACCACACCATACTCACAGCCGTAGCAGACACACCTCCCCGAGATATTTGCGAGCATGTACGACAAGCTGGATGCGAAGACAGCGCTCTATGGCGCAAATAAAGATCTGATCGTCATATCCAGCGACATACAGCGGTTCCTTCGGTGTGCTCCGCTGGTTTGGCTTCAACAGCTCGTGTTCCCACACACCGGCTGACACGTGCCCCCTTGCGCCGCAGGCGTACGAGTTCTTCATGAATGATCCGGGCTCCCTGACGTAGATTTTCTGGCTCTTCAAGCCTTTGCTCTCCGCCAACACCCTCGCGAAGACAAAGGTCGCTGGGAGCGGCGCACATGCGATCGGGGCAGAGCTGTGGCTGCTCATCATCAACGACAAGCTTCCAACGTGATACGGCGACACCGTGGCCGACACCCCATTCTGATCATGTCCCCCCTTTCCTCCAATTCCTTTGTGCCGCATTTGCACCTCTTAAAGGCGCCTTCAAAGCACTCCATCACCGCGCTCTCCCACTTTTCCTTCTTGATCTGCGTCCACAAAGTGTCCCTCGTCCAGCATGCGGACTGCAGGCCCACCGCCATGCAAGGCAACGGCATGAACGTGAACGAGACACAGAGCGCGCGCTCCGCGTCCGGCAGGCGCGTCTGCAGTGCCGTAGCTAGAGGCGAGGGTCAGGGCGCCGCGCCGGGGTGGACCCGGCGATGCGGAGGGCTTGCGTTGTGCAGTACTTAGTGATTTTCCAGTAGCCGGTAGCGCGTCCTGTGGCAGGGACGGGGCGGAGTCGGGGCGGGCAGGAGGACAAACAAGATGAGTAACGATGAGGGTGTTGAGTTTATTGAGGGTGGCCTCGCCGCTGTCTTCGAGATCGGAGACGCCTTGCACGAGCCATGGATGTGTCAGTGGCACAGCATAGTGAAGAGGCGCGCAGCTCTGTCCAGGACATATGTTAGCAAGAATAGAACGTTTGCGTAGAGACTAGAGTGATCCACATTCAACTTTTATTATCTTTTTGCGAAACAGTTTATGATACGCAACACTGGTCAGTCTCGTGTGCGCTTGACCGAGATGTAACATGTGTGTGCGGTTTTGTTTTTCGTGTGTGATGTCATTCTCGTGTGTTCGGGAGTTGTGCAGTCTCGTGGGGAGCTTAGTTTTCGTGGGAACCTCCATTGTCGTGCGGAATGAATAAAACGACACTTTGACCGCCATACACAGCAAGGCTTCAACCACGCAGCATTATAGACGACAAATGTTCATCGACATCACTAATATGAACACCAAATAACCACGTTCTTTTGTACATCATGATACGAAACTTCTCAGTGGGGACTACTCATAAACATACAACACAAGACAAAGCACACGACTGCCAACTGACCACAATACGAAGCGCTCATACGATCAGAGATGGTGGAACTTGAAAAATCTGTCTTTTCGATCGAGTGGGATGACCTGTCCTAATCACAATGACTGCTCTCTATCCGCTTCAACATGGATCAAACTGGAGCCTTCGTCGTCGGATTGTACAAGATCAACTGTCGCCATGCCTTCTGGTCAGCTGACGTCCGTTCCAGATTCAGCTGACTTACCCTCCTCTGCTTCCTGTGTTCCGGATGCTAGATAGGCGAGGCGAGGCGGGATATCATCATCGAACAGAAATTGGTCCCCGCTGATGGAGTACTTGCGTTCGCGCCATGCGAACCACATCCTGACATTTTCTTCTCCAAACGAATCATACCCTTGGCTGATATGTCGCCACAAAAAGGATCGCCATTTCCTTCGTTTCATGTCTCTGTTGAGCAGCGCCGCCCAATCTAGGACCAAGTACGATCAGCAAGCCACATTCTCAGATAAAACAAAACACTCAACTCATTTGGGCCACGTCCGGCACAGTGTAAGGAACCTGGCCCACAGCCTGCTCATCCTCACGGTAGAACATTCGCTGTGCGCGATCGTGACCGTAACCAGAGTACTCCCGATACAGGTACCCGTGGATCTTTGGCCATCGCCAGTTACTTCCCATCTGATCATTGCAACTGGCCGCGTAAATTGCCTTAAGAAACGCACGCCGCAGCCTCCAGATGTACGTGTATTCGCACATGTGTCTCGGCGACATCTCTAGATCCTTCTCGTGTGTAGGATAGACGATGGGTGAGCCGTCGGGGTGCCGCAGTGACTCGAAGAAAGCCATAGCCTTGTTCATGAGGGTGAGGGGGATAGAATAGCACCAAGGCATGACGCAGGGATGTTCTTCCGTCTGGTCATCGTCAAGCTGGTGAACAGTAGATAAGAGAACGCGGCACAGGGGACCATTGCCGTCGAGAAACACTCTGCAACGAGGCGCGTCGCTCCTGTCTGGCATGCTAGGCAACTCGGGGAATGCCAACCTGTTGTCATGATTGCAAGAGCGTTGTTCACTCATCTTCCTTTGATATGGCACTAGAGTGATGTGGTACGTTGCCAAAGGGCATATCAATATGTGGGAGAGGCAGATCGGATTAAATAGACACACGAGGCGCAATTTCACTCACTGCGAGCAGGACAAACCCCGTCGTGTCAGTCCGACGTACTAGGTCGCCGCAAGTCCATGATCGAATATGATGTGTCAACAACGTGCAAAGCCTTCCCCTCATCAGAGCATAATTGTCTAACGCAGTCTTCGTTCGAGAGCCTGCAACAAATGTAGTCATCGTAGGTCATGAAGGTGAATAAGGTCGTGTATAACCGGCCATACACACTCATACGCCTCACCCGGATATTTCCGGGACGTGGGAAATTTCCCTTGGCAAACTTTCGCTGCTTCGGGCATTGCCAGGCTGGCCATTTCCACAACGCACTCCGTGACGGACCTCCTCTTTCTGCGACTCTCTCGACATCCGTCTCCCCTTCCACGAAGGTATTCACTTGCTCATTGCAGGTGGTATCGGGTGACCGACATCACTCAGTCTTGCTCATTGCAGGACTGCTGTGCTCGACGAGTAAACTTCGAATGTCCATCGCTTCAGCCTTTCGACGTCCAGACAAATCATGCTATTGAATCCTGAAGATGCGGAGCTAGCTCGCTCCATGAAGAAACCACCGCCGAAGGATCTTGTGGCGAGGATGCACGCTGTTATGGGGTTTGCGTCGGCGAGGTATGTTCACTCTGTCACGCACGATCTCAGCCTTTCTCACACAAGATTATGCTAGTGCGTCTCTGCCACCCAGCACCTTGCGAGTGCCATCGCCTCTTGCGCACACTAAGCGGGTGTTATCCAAGTCTGCTTTGTGCCCCATTGCGTAAGTCTGATATGCGTGCCTTCCAGACGCCGCCGATATAGATCATACCATAGGAAACATGCGGCACGATCCGAACGACCCTTGCAACAGAGTGCAGCATCTTCGCATCCTACATTTGCCGTACGCCGACAGAAGTCTTTCTATGAATCAAAAAATTCTTCAACTATAGCGGTAGCCTCGAACACAATCTCGCCACGATATATCTCAAAAACGAAGCCTCTTTTGTCTCTTGGCTCAAAGCCAATCAAAACATCTCGCACACAAGCATCATCTCTTGACACTGGTTTTCCACGATCTGGCACAGGAACCGTGCCGGCGCCCCCACCTCTCTTCAATTCCTCAAATACTCCAGCATCAGCTCTAGAGGATGCTTCGTTGCCAACGGTCTCAGAGGCATTACCTATTCCTCCATCCTCTCCACTCAGTTCTCTCACGTCTGAAGATGATGATGTTGAGGTAGAGCTGCCCACGAAAGTACCTTTGCCAAAGCAATCTGACTCATCTGCTCGATCGGACACTCGCGCGATGTATGTATCAATGAATACATACAAATTGTCACTTATTCTCGACTTTCTACAGTATTTTGACTTACCCCTTTGTTGGCCATGGCGCGATTGATATCGGACCACAGGATATGGAGCGACTAAAACCTCGCAGATTCTTAAATGATAATCTCATCAATCTTGGTTTAAAGTAAGTGTTCGATTTTATCCGAAACCCGAGTGCTCGCTCATATGAACACAAAGACTGTGGTATGCCAAGTCAAGGGTGAAGGATTCTGTTGCTATGGACCAGGTACACATATATAGCACGTTTTTCTATACGCGATTGTGAGTTACGTCTCATGGAGCGCTGTGAAGATCGCTTATTTTTTTTTCGTAGACGAGCTGGCTATGAAGCAGCCAAAAGTCATACAAACAGAGTCGATATCTTCAGCAAGAAGTTCTTGATCGTCCCTATACATGATGAGTGCGAGCAAGCTTCTTAGTTCCGTGACTACATTGCTGAGACATGACTGATAGGGCGGAACAGCATTGGTACTTGGCAGTCATAAGCCATCCACAAGGCCTATTCGAGCGCCCGCCAGCTAAATACAATACTGTTTTTGCCGTTGATTCGGCGCACCGACTTGGATGGACTATGTTGTCGGATAGCGAAGGCTCGACTACATCAAGTTGGGTCCACGCGTGAGCCATAACGATGATGATCGTTTCACTGTTACTCCTAATTGATCTTTGCCAGTACGCAAATCTTTATATTCGATTCTCTCAACCGAAAGCGTCGGAATACGGGCCGGCGCTTAGCTGAGTATCTATGTGAGGAGGTCAAGGCCCGAATCAATATCACGCCTCTGTTCGAACCGCATGCAAAACAGTTTGAGGTGGGTCACATTTGTTGTGTATGATGTATGCCTCGAATGAATGTCCTCGTCAGGTGCCCATGCAACCCAATCAGTATGATTGTGGCTTGTACCTTCTCCACTTCAACTATCTTTTCATGAAAAACCCGGATATGTTCATGAGACCGACATCGGTAAGTCTTCACGATGCTTGCTATCACGAATCCTGATCTATTGCCCTTGGGCCATCATGCAAGACATTGAAGAAGGGGCATGCATCAGGGGCAGAAATAGAATGGGAGGCGGGCGTCGTTCCCACCATGCGTGAGATGCTGAAGGCAGAACTCCTCAAACTTTCTGATGAATGGCAACAGCTCTCGGGAAGGTGAGTACGTAGCGTAATGTGCAGACTCAAAGTCATATGCTGTCGAGTCTGTAGAACATGGCCACTACTGTTCTGTCTCGCAGACTTGCTGACCATTGAGTCTTTGGTTCTTCCCTTAATACGCACTTTTACCATTCCCACAACTTGATCTTCATGCATATGAGCCGGTTCATATTGAAATGAGTGACTACGTATCAATCCTATGGTGTTGAGTCTAATGGCTGTACATTAATTCTATGCTGACTGTAATGGCTGTATATGAATCCTATGGTGTCAACGCTTTGGTACTAATTTTCTAGAGTTCTGTAGCTTGCTCCTCATCGGTATCTCCCCCTTGATTATCTGAATCTGTGGTGAGATCAATTACTTCCAACGGGCATTCGTGGTGAGCGAAGGCCCGACGGGTCGTGATCAATCGACAGGAGCACTTCACAAAGAATTTGGAAAAGGCCTCTTCGGAAACACCTGGATAAATGTTCGTGTCCATCTGTCGAAGGAGGTCATACAACGGGTTTGGTCGATATTGAGTAGAGACACGGCGCCTTTGCACAAGGCGGAGAAGTGGGTTTTCGTTCGAGGTTACATCTGAAATGGTGAGTGAGTTACACCTGAATGTCAAACAGGTACTGACACTCACCGATTTGTGCGTGAGTGCGTTTCAGAGGCATTGGAAAGGGGTTCAGGGGGACATATCCTGCTTCGCTAAAGTGTAGCACTGGTCGTGGGCGCGCTTCGGTTGCCTCTGCGTGGGAGTCAATTCTAGACCTAGAGATTGATCTCGAGGTGCTCACCACGAGGCGCGTACATATGCACTGGACAACCAATACGTTGGTAGGCATGCTCGAGGCGAACTTGTGAGATTGGTAAGTCGTGTGTATTCACGCTCATTGGATGGGGACTGACCTATATATCCACACACTCCATGTGCGCATCGAGCAATGTATTGACCATGGAAAGGACCCGACGTTGCAAGATACATAGCTGCCTCCGTGAACACCGGTGGTCCGTTTCTCTCGAGCAAGGGGCACAAACAACACGGCCCGAGAAATCTATTCGTCAGGCGGTGTTTCCTCAGAGACGAAGGCACGACACGGTCCCCCTCCCTTAAGCTTACGGGCCTGCATTGTGCGTCAGACATTTCAAATTTTTGAGGTGACAAGACCCACCACTTCCATGGAATCATCTCCCCTGTTTGAATGTCGTACTGAAAAACCGCGTTGTCAGATCCCCGAACCTTGTCCAGGTATCGGCGATGACGAGAAGGGATGGAGATGACCAGTGATTCGCGAGTTAAAGGTTGGGACGACATGGCTAGGCAGTGCAGGATGAGATGGCCTTGAGCAGGTCAATGTCCTAAATACCCTTGAGGGTCGCTTCGAATTGGCTTGGATACCCGAAGCCCGACCTTCCTCCTCCTACCCGAGGTGACTCGCTCTGACTCCCACTGACTTTCTGACTCACCATAGTTTATGACTCGTTCGCTTGCTCGCTCGTTAAAAACTTTGGACGCGATACCAGGTCCCACGCCCGTTTTCTCATCGACGCACCGTTCTTACTTCCATGCCTGAGGACCACTCTCTTGGTGATAAACGTCAGCCTAGTGCTCTTCAACTAGGCCCCAGGAAAAGGCCGTAAGCACTACTTTGCCTCGCCTGCCTGGGCGACACCTCTGACCCTCCGCAAGGTGTCTCACAGATCCGCTTGTTCATCACGGTCGTCATTTTGGACGGACTGTACACGCTCTTTGCAACGTCCAGTCTATAATCACACGTGGTCTTCTTAGAATGGGAGAGCTGGCTGAGGAGCCTGAGTCCTTGACATATGAGTGAGCCGTTCCTATCTAAGGCCAACTCGCTGAATCAATCATTCTTGTCATGCACTGCGTGTTTCATTGTTTGATAGGCAGAGGCGGGAGTACAAGGTTTATGAAGAATTACTTCGGATGGTCCCCCATCTTGAAGAGCGCCTACAGGAAGGCTCTGACGAGGAGATCATGCACATAGGGGAACTAGTAAGTGTGACCGCATCACCTTGAGTGTGGCTATTTAACGGTAGGGCAGATTCAAAAAGGGGTGTCTAGCGCTAGATCGGACGATACAAAGAGTATGAAAGGCCCTATCCCTCGATTGGATCACTCCTCGAGGCCAATCCCTTATTCCGCCACTCTCCCGTAACATGAAATCAGATCGGGGCTTTCGCCATGAACAGACAGGAGCGCTGCTTTGCCCTGCAGGATTGGATTGGTCGAATCCTGAGTAAGATCAAATAATCTCATTTTTTCCCGTTCATCTCACTCGAACAGTATCAAACGGAAATTGCGAGACGGTGAAATGCTTATTCCAGGAGACCAGTGGCCCATTTTTCTATATGCTGGTTATCGGTACGATTCTGATGACCCATGGAAGGGGCTTTTCAAGAGCCAGCTGCTCGTCTCAGTATGTTTCTATCTGGTACTTTCGACGAACTCGCATGCTGATGTTCATAGGCCTATAAGCACGTGTTTACATCTCCAAGTTCAGTGGAAAAGGATGCGAGGGCCACAAGGTCTGGGAACGCGCGGATTCACGGTATGAAATGCATCACACCGGCATCGATCGCTTACATTGCCACGCAGGTAGCTGTTAAGAGACCCCTTCGCATGTTGCTTCTGATTCCCCTTTCTAGGCTCGATTTTCCCTCTCGTCGTCAGCTGTATTTTCTCGAACAGATACTGTCACCGACTCAGAGCGTTTCTTCAATAGTGTATTGGAATTGTTTGAGGATGTGGAGGAAAAGGAGGAAGTTGACGCGCTATTATTATGGTGGAACTGGTACGTATCTCAAAGTATCTTCGACCCTTTCTGACATTCTTTGAAGTCAGATTTTTCCCAGTTTTTCTTCAGCTCACCCCGCAGCATCAACCAACAGTGCGCTGGCCAAGATCAGAGAAAGAAGGGCTCAGAGAAAGCGGCTGAGGCGAGGAAGGATCCTATCTCAAGGGAGCCTACCGTTGAGGAACGTACTAGACGTCGGGCAGTATAATATGCTTTTCACGGTATCAATGCCTATCATCTGTCGCTTCATCTTGTGTGCAGAAGGGACTATATCTTTCCTTCCAATGATAGTAGCTTCTGCAATCATCATAATTAGTTACAATAGTAGATATCCTCGCTAGACGTTGCTATTTCTTAATCATTTGAACAATTAATGTGTCAAGCCTGACCGGACTCCATCATATGTCCAGGTCTTGATAATCGCAGTCAATCGTGCGGCTTTCTTACTGCATTTCGCAATCATTTTGCTTCTGATTCATTTTTACTCACATTCAGACTCAGTATCGCGCTGATGTTGCGCGATCAAGTCTGGACGAACATTGTCACTCTCGCATGTGTTGGCCGTGAACGTCAGTCTGGCAAGGATTGTCGGCACCGGCAACTCCATCGTTAATTATAAAGGTAGGCTCTATTGCTGACAATTCGGCTTTCTTATTGACCTTTACGAAACCCTTCTCCCTGATGTAGGTTGATCTTATCTAAAATTCTTGCATGTGTTGGCCGAGAACATCAGTCTGACAAAGATAATAGCCTTCGCAAATCCCGCCGTCTATTACAATGATTGGTACTACTTTGAATCACATAACATTCTTGTTGGCTGTCTCGAGGGCTGTCCCTCCGATGCATGTGCATCAACCTTGAACCATGGCTATATTTCCTCCATTTCTTGACATTTGCTGTCAACCTGTTGTTGATGGAGAGTTTCACCAACATCACCGGGCATTACTTGACTAGATACTTGTGCTGTGTACCCAGAAGTATGATTGATATGTCACTTCATTATCTTTAATCTTTTGCTTACCAGAGGTCATCGGTGTTGCATTCCTGCTCATCTTCACCTTCTAATCCCATATCTGATATTCTTTGTGAAGTTCGGGAAGCCTGAGGGATGTTGTGGTATCTACCAACCGTGCCGCCTCATGTATGGCTTGCCCGTACGATGTAAAAGTATTGGATATATTATGGTTATTACATAGCTTATATTACTTTATATAAGAATGTCATTTCGCTGCCAATTTCCCGATGTGCTCAAGTCAGTTAACAATCGGCTGACTCAGCGTCTCAGTCATCCAGACTTTGATGTTCATTTGTTCTATGGTTTTGGTGATCCTTGCGGATGGGGGGAGTTGTTTGATGCACGCGCGAGTGAGGGCAGATCAAACAACTGACATTGCGAGAGGAGTATGTATGTATACAGAACATGACGACCGAAAGCGGTGAGACAGCGCGTGAACGAGAAATAGTCCGAGCAAAATTACATGGCAAAGAGACGGGGGTGGGCGAAAGCCTGCGAGGCTTTCCGACGCGCAGCAGAAAGAACGTCTAAACAGAAAACGGGGGAAGAAAGAGGTCAGCCGCGATGGGAGGGTGGGGCCATCGCGGGGCGCCTGCCCTATCAGCGGGTAGGCGCATTCCCGAGACGTCGCTTCTCAGCTGAGCGTCCAAATGCGTGCAAAGGGAGAAAGACAAGGAGGGTGGGTGGGTTTAAGGACAGAGAAAATTAATGGTAGGTACGGAAGGAACGACATGGGCAAAATGCAATTGGTAGCATGTGCAAGTATCTGATGCGGAGAAAAGGAGATAGGGGTGGGCAATAAGCCCATGCTTATAAAGTGAGGAAGCTAGGCGAGGTGGGAAGCCTGCTGACTTGTTCCGCCGCGACTTCGCCTGGTAAGCAACGACGGTGACGGTGACCAATGAGGGGGCGGATGTGGGAGCAGTGCTCCCATGTGATATTTGGTGCGAGGAGCCGGTGGCTCGGTAGGGGGGGGGTGGTGTTAGATAACCAGGGGTTGAGGACGAGGCGGAGCAGAGTGATGTGCCAGGGCACGACTGCCCATGCCCTCGGAGTACATAAGAGAGCGGTGCACTCGTTGTCAGTCCCTTCCAACCAAAACTCTATCCAGTCGCGCTCTATGGTCCTGATGCGTCGGGGAGTTCCAGAGAAGGGTGTACTGACACGGGTGCTTATGAGGGTGACTGGGATGCCCAGGCGGATGCGCTCACTAGGGCGACATGTGACGTTCCAGATTGAAGGGTCAACTGGGGAGCCAGCCTGTGCAGCCAATCGTGCATGGATGGGAATGAGGGATGTCTTCCTGAGTGGAGATGCAGATGGGTGCTGAGAAGAAGGGGATGGAGATGGAGGGGGGGAAGGGTAATCTAATGGCGAAGGCGTTTCGGCGGCGACTTCAGTGCCATAGAAAATTATGAGGTGCGATGGGTCATCAAGGGATCCGGCGACGATCCGTGCATCAGGAGGAAGGTGGAGTTGCATGGAGGAAGACATGGGTTGGTGAGAAGGAAGACAGTGCAAGGTATGGGATGAAGAAAATGCATGGAGCGGCGAGGTTGATATGGAAAGGGAGGCGCTTATTTTTTCCAGGAAAGCGAGTAATTTTACGTTATGATTATGTGGCATGTATGAATGGGTTTAATGCACTAGGATTGCTGCCCGATTTCTTTGGGGAGTGGAGGGAGGGTAAATGCAAAGGAATGAGTTAGCTGCTTGGGCAGCTCAACGAGAGGAAAAGGATGAGAGTTGCTGCTGGCACTGCGTGGGAGCCGGCAGCGGAACCCTCATCAACCATAGACCTAATTCTAGGGTTCCGGTCGTGCCTCGTGGAACCTTAGAAAACAATCTATGGTTTTGGTGATCCTTGCGGATGGGGGGAGTTGTTTGATGCACGCGCGAGTGAGGGCAGATCAAACAACTGACATTGCGAGAGGAGTATGTATGTATAAGCAGAACATGACGACCGAAAGCGGTGAGACAGCGCGTGAACGAGAAATAGTCCGAGCAAAATTACATGGCAAAGAGACGGGGGTGGGCGAAAGCCTGCGAGGCTTTCCGACGCGCAGCAGAAAGAACGTCTAAACAGAAAACGGGGGAAGAAAGAGGTCAGCCGCGATACCCGATTGGTAGGAGTTGGCGACGCGTCTAGGCTGGCCTGGATTCCCACTATGGTAGGAAGGCGACGACGAACCTGTTCAAAGGGGGTGCGTGCTAGTTCGGGCCGAACGGTGAGGCGGAAAAGGCTGCTGTGCACCTCAGGGTTGGCTTGCATGTAGGGTGCCATGACCTCCGAGTGGTCTCGCAGGTAGACGAGGAAAGCAGAGCTGGCCCAGCGGCCTTTGGCCCGCATGGTGTCAAAGGGTACACCCCGTAACAAATACTCTAGGGTGCCTCCGATGCGGAAGCTGTGCCCGTGAAGCGGCTTTTGCTTGGCAGCGGTGGAAGCAGCGGAGATGCGGGAGAGGAATATCTTTCTAGTGAGGGGGCGGCGTGACCCGGCGACTGTGTGGGTGAAAAGATGCTCGCCTGGGCGAGGGTTATTTATAAACAGATGGTTAGAAAGAGCGGCGTGTGGGTCGGACTCGTCATTCTGTCGGGCCCAGTAGATTGCTTCGCCGGCCTTGTTTGTCTTTGTGTGGGGAATAAAAAGCTCTGTGACCTCGTCACCATTGCGGCTAGCTTTGTGGGTGATGCTGGATCGCTGGAGGTGGAGTTCCGGGTCGAAGGCCCCGAGCTTTGGGATGGTCAGTTCTCCTACGCGTGCGGCGCCATAGAAAAGCGAAGTTGCGCAAGCCCACACGGCTGCGTCGAGGGGATCGGACAAGGCTAGTTCCTTTTTGATGGCGATGAGGATGCTGGGGGTGTATGGCTCTCGCTGTCTACGTTTGGAAGCCACAGGGGCCATGGTTTTGGCAGACCGGATCATGACCTCGATTTGATCGTCCTCGAGGGTCCATTGCATGCGGTGAATAATGTGCCAAGCCCTGACGCCGGCTAGATAGTTTTTTATAGTGCCAGCAGCATAAGCGCCTGTGAGCGCGGAGATGAAGTATAATATGACGTCTGTGGAGGCGGGCGCGCGCTCAGCCTCACGGAAACCCTTGTCGTCGCAAGCAACGTGGAACGCGAGAAGGCCTGCGGCGTATGTACTCAGGGTGGAACGTTCCCAGCCACGGCCCATGATGTCTTTTATGCGGTCTTCGTCAGCTGGGGAAAGTGCAGTGTTGGAGCGCGGGGCGGTGTTCTCTGGGCGCCACTGAATGAGACGGTCAACCGCGCTACAGTGGGGACGCAAAGGAGAGACGGCAGGAGTGAGATGCGGGGGGTAGGGTTTAATGGCTGGGGCCGGATTGCTATGGGCATCAGGCAGCTGAGTGTGGAAACGAGAGGGTCGCATTTGTGCGGGGAGGAGTGGAGCCGTGAGGTTGGTGTGGCGTGTGGTAATGCTCACGGGTGAGGGGACGATGGACGGGAGGGGAGAACAGTGGACGAGGAGGGGGGAATAAGCGACTAGCAACGGTGAGAGGGGTAGGCGTCACTGTGGGCCGACAATCGGCTGCCAGTGCGGGGACGGAGAGGGATGACGTCGACCAGGAACGGTCGGGCTTCGTCCGGAATGAGGACGGGAGGGAGGAGAAGGCGTTGCGGAGGGTAGATACCCCGGGAGGGACCGTCTGCTGGGTTGTCCTTGCTGGGGATATATCTGGGATGGACAAAAACCTCGTGAGGTTCGAGGAGGTGGTGGATTCTGCGAAAAATGAGGTTCGTTTGCCGATTGCGGCTGCGGCCACTTGCCCAGGCATCAATGACACCTTGGTTGTCTCCGTAGACTCTGAGATGATGCGCCGAGGGAGAGTCAGGGGAAAGGGAAAGGAGCGCACGGACGAGTAGCTCAAAACCGAGCGCTTCGGCCCAACCAATGTCGCGTCCTTCCTGGCTCCAGCCCGGGGTGAGAGTCCACGCGCGCCAGCGGTCGCCGATGATGATGCCAATGCCAGCGGCTGAGCTGGCGTCAGAGAAGGCCCCGACATCGAGGATGGGCTCAATTCCGGGGACGGTGCGTGAGACGTCGTCGCGGGAGAGTGTTTGAACCCACCACGCAATGTCGTTGGGGGTGTCACGGGGAGGTGTGCGGGGTTTGAAAGGGGTGTCACGGAAAACGCTTAGCATAGCCTCTAAATTGGTTAGGTAAGCTCTTCCAGACGGCACGATTAGGGAGGCGTGCTGTAGCTTCCCGTGTAGTTTTTGCACATCTAGAAGGGTGTGAGAGCGAGAACCCTGCCACTGCGCGATCGCTGCAAGATACTTCTCTTTTTGGAGGCGGGAATTGAGACGCGCTTCGTTTCGAGGTTCCATATGAACCCTGTGAACGGGAATTCATGGCTGAAGGGAATGTCCTTTTCCACTTGCCACGGAATGCCAAGGTGACTTGAAATGTGATTGATGTCGGAGATGTTGCAGGTGTAGGCTTGGTCCTCGGGAGTGCGGGGGCTCCGCGCGGAGAGATCTTGCACGGGAAAGGCCATGTCGTCGTCAAACTCAGCTGGCTGGTCGTTTGGTAGAGCGGGGCCTTCATACCAGATGCGGCCTCCGGCTTGTCGGGGGCCACCCGCTGAGTGGATTTGGCAGCGCCAGACCTCTCGTTTTTTATTATACTGGGAGAGGTGCTCGCGCAGTAGGCGGAAGAACACGTGGTCATCAACCCATTTTGAAATTGGGCCGAGACCTCGATGGCGCATGATGTCGGCTGCACTGTCCTCGAGGTTACCGTAGCATCCCGGGGTAGAGCCGGTGCCGAAAGCGCCCTGTGTATCGACAGCGAAAGCATCCCCTTCGGAAAGGCGGACTACTGTGCCCGGCCACTGCGAGGGATGAAGTGGAAGGGTACGGTATGCTTCGGAGACATCGCGAACTGCGGCCTGAGAACCCGGAGGGAGATTTGAAACTAAGAAAGCGAAAATGGGAAAAGTGCCCCATGTGCAGGGATAATCGTCAGAGCATATGTACGAATTAATGGATGTGTGGATGGGTGAGGAGGTATACGGGAACGAAAAATTTTGTATCAGACGAAAGACGGAGGGTTTATGAGGTTTCGGAATTAGGGATAGTGGAGATGTTTGGAAAGGGCCCAGAAGGCTTTCAACTCCAGAGCGAGTAAACGGACCGAGATAGCGGCCACTCGCGAACTCATGATCAAGTATCTTTTGAAACTCGAGGGTCATCGTAGTAATTGTAGGACTATTAGGAGGGATATTAGTATGTAGGAGGGGAGGGATACCAATGTGGAAACCGTGGGAGAGACTTGGATGTATAGTAGGATATTTTGACAGGAGACCGGCATCGCGAAGAGCGTGGAGCCAGTTTCCGGCCTGATACGGGGTCAGAGGTTTAGATCTTCTCTGCAAGAGGGCAGAAAGAGGCGCCGTGATCAGGGCGGCCACATCCGGAGCATTCGTGCTTCTCGGGATGGGTGTTGGAGGCACAGCTACGCTCGCGCTGCCAATCGAGACAGATCTCGAAACCATGAGGGTTGAGGATCTTGCCTCGCGGGCTCCGGCGACACCGCGCGGAGGCACCATTCCAGAAAACGGTGGCATTGCATTTTGATACTTGGTGCTCTCGCCGGCCGAGGCAGACTGCGCAAACGACTGGGCCGGAGGCGTTTGCGCTGCGCGGAAAAGGCGCGCTAGATGGGCCAGACCGCCGATCCGGTCGGGGAGGGTAGCCCAGGGCCGGGCGAGGGGGAATGCCACGATGCGGGGAGTTGGAACGCCTTCTCTGCGTGTTATATGAGGAGGGAGAGGGGGAGCGTCTGCGGCGGTACGAGCCCGTGGAGTTCTGGGTTCTGAAATCGTGAGGGTTGGGGGGCCATCGTTCGACCTGCTGAGAGTGCAACGGGGAGTAGACGCGCGGGATGGGGTGCAACGCGGAGGGCAGAGGAGAAAAAACGCGCGGGGAGGGGCGGAGGGGGGAAACGCAGGGGGGAGAACGCAGGACGCGGCGCGGTAAGGGGGTGGGGGAGGGAAAACAAGGCGGCGGGGACGCAGGAGAGTGGATGGTGCAGGGTTAGGGACAGAGGGTAAGAGAAATGCAGGGCGCTTGGAGACAGAAAAAGGGGGGGGGGTCGAGACTGACCTTTGAGCGGATGCGAACTTCAGTTCATTTAAATAGGTTGTGGCGATGCGGTCCAATAAGGTTTCGTTGATGTGCCGCAAGTTGAAAGACCCTCCTGGGATCTTGAGTTGCTCGTGCCAGAGGCGGCGCGAGGAGGCTTGGTAACGCAGGAGGATGGTGTCCCCGTACTCGTGCGCGTTCCTGTAAGGATGCATGTCCAGGGCATAGAAAAACTCCTGTATGGCTTGGCGGTGCTTCAACGGCCAGTTTAAACGCTCGATCTCCGCAATGTACGTCGACTTGGCGGTGGACATTTGATACCAGGAGAGGTCGTCATCGGGGATGGCTTTCTTGGACGGGCGCGTGGCTGCGAGGGACCTCAAGGCGAGGCCATCCTCGGATCTGATGAGGCCGAAGGCGTCGTCGTTGATGGTGCGGAGGTGGTTGGTAGCGTCTAGGCAACCGTCTCGAGTGAAATACCAGAGTTCTACATACTCGAAGAGGCGCAGTTTGTTGACCGCGAAGGGTGTGGCCGGAGGACTGGGCGGTTCGGGATGGATACTTCCTCGTCGAAATCTGGTGCCTTAGGCTTCTTTCTCTCGCTTTCACGATGCTCTTCCTCCGCCTGCTGCTCAGCTTCGAGGCGTTGTTGCTCGGCCTGTGCCTGGAAGAGCGCTTCGGCGTCAGCTGCCGCGATGGCATCTGCTTCTACCTGATGGTTCCAAAGTCCCTTGTCAACATTGTTCCCGGCTGTCCAAATGTTGGCTAAACGTTGTGCCGCCTCTGCGACTTCTGCTCCGGGCGCGATTAATTCGCGAGCCCAGCGTATATGTCTAAGGCGTAGTTGGGACAGACGAGGGCGTTGGGATCAACGAGGATACGGGGAGGCATGATTTGTCAGATAGGCTCGAGGGGAAAGGGTGTGGTTTGTGCTATGGTGTTGAATAAATGCAAAGGAATGAGTTAGCTGCTTGGGCAGCTCAACGAGAGGAAAAGGATGAGAGTTGCTGCTGGCACTGCGTGGGAGCCGGCAGCGGAACCCTCATCAACCATAGACCTAATTCTAGGGTTCCGGTCGTGCCTCGTGGAACCTTAGAAAACAAGTATCGTACAGAGACATAAAACATATCGAAGAAAGTCCGTAGAACGAATTATGTTGTATAACCATGATGAATGAGCATTCTAGTGAATATGGTGTAAAAGCACAATAGGAGAAAAACACGAAAGATTCTAGTGCACAGACTTCGATAGAAAATGAGATGATCATGACAAGTGGAAACTACCAACGCCTTCCTTCATCGCCAGCTGCAACTTCTCTCGCATGGATTCCTTCGAGCTGTATTCGGGCAGCTTCAAATAGTTCACACACGTCATCACACTTGGGAGATAGTCATCGGCGGATAGGGGAGCTTCGTGTGGCTTCCGTACAACTGTCAATGGAGGATTCAGGCCACGGAAACCTGAGGTCGCAAGTTCAGTAGGGTGTATGAAAGTGATGATCAATTTACTTACCTCCGATGGGCAGTTTAGGACTACCGGAAAGGAACTGAAGATACTCGCGACGAGTTGGGAGATCATAGTCTGACATGATATCAATCAAGTCTCGGATCGCCCGACTCTCGACAGTGAAACCATGATCCGCTTTGATAGATTCGCTCAACGCTGCAAAAGAACTAAACTCAGCTAAAGTCAACAATAAAAGCAGGTATCAACGGACTTTCACGGCTCCAATCTTCTTCAGCGTTGCCGAACAGCATGACTAGTTCATCGATGCTGAAAGCCTGCAGGTCGGCAATAGGGAAAACCTTAGAGAATCCCTCTCGGAAGGCTTTAGTTTGCAGTTTGGCGCCATGCCCAACGATTGCATCGATGACCTCGTGAATGTAGTCTTCGACGTTGCTCGCCGTTACGGTCATGTTCTTACCTTCGGGCTAAATACCAACGTCAATAAAGCTGTTGGGAAACAGTGAAATGACTTACTCTCAGCTCGATGTCATAGCCAGGGATGGTAAAGTCTAACGCCAAATCTTCAATCTTGACTCGGTCATCCATAACCTTGTGTAACTTATTTTCACGATCAGGTTCTGTCGTCAATGATAAGGTAGGGGTCAGATGTACCTTGTCCCGTGAGCTGTTAACGGTCGCGCCCGCTAGAGAATGGAGCTTCTCTAGGGAGGTCGCCAAGTCGGGATCGACAAGCTAGTAGGCAGATAAGTGAACAGCACCTTTTGGTAGGATGACGACAAACCTTGAGTGTGTCAAGTGTCAAAGGGACTTCTTCCCCGAGCGCAAGTCTGACGAAGACTTTGTTGAATGACATATCAATGATCCTAGAATCCAATAAAGCCTTCGCGACAAATTGCCCAATCACTCGGAAGATGTGTGTCCTCTTTTGTCCACCGTCGTTGGCGATATCTTGGGGGCTGATTGGTGCGGGAAAAAGCCCGCACGGATGAAAGACATATACTCCTGTCTTCATCGAATCTTCGTCGCGCCATATCTTCAAATCTCTTCTCGCAAACTCTTTTGACACAAGGGAATAGAACTCCAAGGTAGGCCCTAATCCCGTACCAACCTCTTCGAAGTATTCTACCTCGAGGATAGATGAGGAGGAGCCATACAGCTCGAATACCTTCATAGCAGATTCGAGAATGTGTTTACGCGAGATCCGTACTTTCTGGCGTTGAAGGCGGCCCAAGAAGCCAACGCCATCATCACGACGTGAGCTGTCTTGCCCCGGCTCTGTTGGCTCTGCCACTTGAGTATGAGACGGGCGTAGCCGAATGAGGTGGATTGCAGAAAGCTGTAGCGGGTCGCGAAGGGGAACAAGAATGGAAAATGTTGGGGTAAATCAAGAGCCCAGTCTGGCAAGCATTGACTATGAGTCTACAGTCAGAAAAAAACATACACGAATGAGGCCACGAATGAGATACCTCGCGACGATCATCGGCTCTTCTAGTTGGCGTGTCAACTTGGCAGTCAGCTTATTGTTCACAAACGCAGAATCGGGTAAATTTCTCTTGACAATGCCTGAGCGTTCGGCCTCATTGACATTCCACTTGTGTAGGACGCGGAGAAGGCGTAAAATCTTTGCATGCGGGGCATCATCCGGGAGCGATGACAGAGTTGGTGTTGGCGACCGGCTTCTTGACGTATCTAAGCCTTCACCTCGACCTAACAATTGTGTTACATTATGAGTTCGAAACCCAATGACTACGATATACGCACCTTCAGACGATGGCGCTGGGCCTGGCACTTTTTTGAACTTCACAGTATATACGCCTTGCCAAAGGAGGTTGGATGGAAGCTGCGACTGTGATGCGGAGCCCGTCGCTTTCTTCCGAACCTCATGCTGGTGTATAGCACCGTAAACAGTGAGATCGAGAGGAAGGATATGGTCATCCATAGAGAATTCGAGGTGCCAGTCTGACGCTGGTTTGGTTTTGACTGCTGAAGCATAGCTTCCCTTATTTGATGGATTGCGCGAGGTAGATATTGGGGGTGCTTCCTTGGCTGCACCCGGTGTACCCACACGAGTGCCGTCAGGCGTTTGCGCCTCAACTTTAGATCCATCTGTAAGTAAATGAGATCAAAAATTGAGGGAAATTGAAGTAATCCATACCATCAGCTACAGAGAGCGTTACAGTCTTTTCGGTCACTGAGTGATCTGGGTCCATTTCCTCATCAAACACCTGCTTCAAAGATTAGAGCGAGACAAATACATTACAAAGCGATCTTACCTCCGCATCAACCTCATCATCCGTGAAGTCTGCAGCGAACTCTGCCTCCTCATTCACGACAGTCTCACTCAAAGCTGCCTCTCCGAGGACAGACGCTAGAGCTTCCGAGACAGAATTTCCAGACGGCAACTCTTGGCTGGAGGGCCCGACGTCATCCATCGCTGTTACTGGTTGTGGGGGACCGCCATCCGTAGGGCCAGATGTGCCACCATTCTTGGCACTCAAACGGAGACTACGTCGCTTTCCGAGATCGGATGGAGCTGGAGGAGCAGATGCAGATGTGCCAGGTACATTTATCTCCGCTGATGGCTTGGTCCGCGGCTCCGCAGCGCTAGATGACCCGCTAGGACCAAGATCAGAGGTCAATGCAGCCAACATGCCGGAAAGTCGTGAGCCGTTGAACATCAGCCCAGCAACGCGCGGTCGGAGATAATCGTGGAGAGCTTGGAAGGTGGCGATAGCATGTATTGACACGACGATATTGTTGAAATTACGTGGTATATCTGATCCGTCAGCGCCTACTAGCCGAAGACGAAGTTGACGAGCGAGTAACGAAGGCGAACTCCGTTTGGAGTCTAGAGGTTGATTGTTAAGTCCGCTTAACCAAGTGTGTGTTTCAAGATCGTGGCGAATCATACCGTCAATTCCCTGGGTCACTGTAACGACATCAAAAGACTCCATCCGTGTCAAACTCTCTTGGAGCTTCTTGACGAATACCGCAAGCGGTGTCTGGACACCACTAGAGCTTTTTGCCTTCCGAGCTGTGAAGGCATTGAAAAGGAGTTCTTGACGTGCTGCAACTGTGACTACAAATGGACCGTCAACACTGAATGTAGAAGAGACAAGAATTTGACTTGCGGTTTCTCTCCTTGTCCGTTGCAAACTGCAACAGCGAATCGATCACTCCACTTTGCAAGAGCTCGAAGCTTGACACGGATGTGTGAGCAGATGCAAAGAGTGCAGCAAGCTCCCGAACGGCACTGCTCGACTCCTTCTCTGTCGCGTTTGGCTCGGTAATCCTGTCGGCCAACCGCCGCAACGTTGAGAGCACATCGTTTCCCTCAGCACTCTCTGTAGACGCAAGGTGCCTGAAGCGTATGACGCGCGCACGCAGCGTGACAGCATCCTCTGGATCTAACGACATTGATGACAACTTTTGAAGCCTGGCATACTGGCCGCTAACGCAGCTGGAATTATAGGAGGGGGAGCGTTAGACTCAGGGACTGTCGAGCTATCCGACGAGTCTTTGCTATTGTCCTTGTCCTTTTCTTTCGACCGCGAAGAAGTGAGACTTCGGGATGCAAGATTCTCAATTTCGTGGAAAACGCCTCTCTGCGGAATGCAGGCTGGTATTCTTCCGGAACCTTGACAAGGAGCAACTCGACAAGTTGAAGCGCGCCGATGACTAGATTTGGATGGTCCTTCGAGGACAAGATGGATGACGCAAAGCTGGCCACAGGAACAAACTAGTCGGGAAGTTAATATCATATTAGTGGGCGATTGAAACCAAGGTCAGCTTACCGTCAAGACCCGCTTCGCCTCCTCCCCGTCCATGAAGCTGATTGCCTTCAACAAGCCTGTCAAAGTCTTGATTCTCACAGTGGTCGTGACACTCGCAGCATAGACATCAATAAGTATAGGGACCATGTGTTGCATGAACAGTCCAACAGCCTCTGGTTTTGTGCGCAACATTTCTGTACGATCAGGGGATGTATCCTTCGGCAGCGGCATGGCTACGAAGAAATCGTCCCCTTCTTGTGGCTGATTCTCCGGTACGTTATCGACAAGGGCGGGTGTCGGGGCCTCGGACGCGATAGTAGGAGTGGACGATGCCGAAGCCGGTAAACCCATCAAGATATTGATTGGAACGAGAGCGGCTTGACGAGCTGCTGCACGGTCAGATTTAGCTTTGGCCTTGGCCATCTTAGCTAGGGCCTTCTCAGTGTATCCTCTGTGGTCGAAAACACCATCTGCGGAGAGTATGAGGACAGTAGGAGTAAATAAATCATGGTTGATCATACCTTTCGGTAGTGGCGGGAGAAGTTCGGAGACAAGACTCAAGGCTTCTTCCACTTGGTCTTTTGGCCTGTGCGCCAGGTTCTGCATCACAGTCATATCGGCCAACCCACCTCCTAAGCCTTGCCCACTAGACGAATCGATCTGCTCCTCGATCTCGGGAGTCGATGACGGCAAAACACCAGTAAGAATTTGGTACAATGTATCGACGATCCCGGCTTCGAGCAGAACCACCGTGATGATTGCGCTCACCCGAGCAGAGGTTGCCAAAGCACGGAGTAATAGCGTGTAAGTATTCGAAGCGATCAAAGGGGAGCCACCAGCCGGAAGCAGAAGGAGGTTAACGGCCTTAATAAGCTCGGCATCAACGAGGGACTCTAGGTTCTCAGGAGAAGAGCGATAATACGAGTCAATGACGCGGATGACACAGAGGCAGGAAAATTCGACAAGACGCTGGTCTGAATAGCCAAGACAGTTGCGGATAATGGGCCAGACTCCACGAATCATCTGGAAATGTTCTGGTGGAACATTACGACAGCAGTTCGCTGCCGCTTGGAGAGCCGTACGCTGGACAGCGATAGAGAAAAAATCAAGATAGTTCAGTAATGCAGCAAGACCGTTCTCGCGAACGATCGAACTAGGAAACTCTTCAGAAATCTTCTCCAGCGTCTATAAACAACGGTGATTATCAGCACATAAGCATCATTCAAATCAATTGACATACGCTGAGAGTCTGCTCTGCGAGGTCGATGTACGAAATCTCGATGAGCTTGCTACACAAGACAGGGATCGCACCATGATAGACAACGGTATGAGCCACGCCGGGGAGCGCTTCCATGAGATTCGCCAGACAACGTGCAGCCAAGACCTGTGCTTCGAGATTATCGTCCCCTTGATACTGCGTGCCGCCGCTGAGGGCAAGAGCAGCAGCAAGCGCGGCATCCTCGTCTTGAGGCCCATCATCATCCCCGTCGTCGTCATCGTCGCCTTCACCGCCCGTCCCTCCGAGAATTTTGACCAGTTCTCGCACAAACGAATCTACTTGGAAAGAACCAGCCAGAGTATCTTCTGTGCTAATGCTCAGCAGTTCGCTGAGCTCCTGCAATGTTACGAGACGAGTGGTAGGGTCGGCTGTCAGTTTGATGTTGTTCAGCATCGTCTTCAATCGCGAGTTAAGCGACATCATGTACGATCCGAGCTGCCGATAGTCAGCAAACATTCCCATGGAGGAAGATTCGTCCGTCCCTCTTATTCCTCTCCCCGAACTTCCACCATTATTGTCTCCCAGTTCGTCCCCTGGTTCATCCCGCCCTCTGGACCTCCAAGTCCTTCATCCCCATCCCCTTCATCAGCCCCATCATCATGATCCGACCCTTCGTGCTTAAACTCAACGTCCATCATCTCGACGTCTTCGTCTTCGAGTCGTGACGGCCCTGCTGCCGCCATGAGCTTGCTCTTGGACGCAGCCTTTCCTTTCGCTACAGATTGTCTGCGATGAATGATGTCAGATTAGATAGGAGGCTACAGAAGGAAAAGGACAGAACCTTGGCTTCTTGGGCATTTCGTTGGTGGCGGTGTCAGTTCGAGATCGGAGGGAGTATGCGGTTGTTCGGGGACGCTTCGAGGGGCCAGAGGCAGTAGTATGAACTTCTTCTTCGGGGAAGGCTTCGGGTGCAGCACGCTTCTTCCCCTTGGTATCGCGACA